>JAXIVJ010006167.1:12500-15000 GCA_036785665.1 Chirona hameri
GTGGGTGTGGGTGTGGGTGTGGGTGTGGGTGTGGGTGTGGTGTGGGTGTGGGTGTGGGTGTGGGTGTGGGTGTGGGTGTGGGTGTGGGTGTGGGTGTGGTGTGGTGGGTGTGGGTGTGTGGGTGTGGGTGTGGTGGGTGTGAGTGTGGTGGGTGTGGTGGGTGTGGTGGGTGTGGTGGGTGTGGTGGGTGTGGTGGGTGTGGTGGTGTGGTGGGTATGGGTGTGGGTGTGGTGGGTGTGGGTGTGGTGGGGTGTGGGTGTGGTGGGTGTGGGTGCAGTGAGTGTGGGTGTAGTGAGTGTGGGTGTAGTGAGTGTGGGTGGGTGTGTGTGTGTGTGTGTGTGTGTGTGTGTGTGTGTGTGTGTGTGTGTGTGTGTGTGTGTGTGTGTGTGTGTGTGTGTGTGTGTGTGTGTGTGTGTGTGTGTGTGTGTGTGTGTGTGTGTGTGTGTGTGTGTGTGTGTGTGTGTGTGTGTGTGTGTGTGTGTGTGTGTGTGTGTGTGTGTGTGTGTGTGTGTGTGTGTGTGTGTGTGTGTGTGTGTGTGTGTGTGTGTGTGTGTGTGTGTGTGTGTGTGTGTGTGTGTGTGTGTGTGTGTGTGTGTGTGTGTGTGTGTGTGTGGTGTGTGGTGTGTGGTGTGTGGTGTGTGGTGTGTGGTGTGTGGTGTGTGGTGTGTGGTGTGTGGTGTGTGGTGTGTGGTGTGTGGTGTGTGGTGTGTGGTGTGTGGTGTGTGGTGTGTGGTGTGTGGTGTGTGGTGTGTGGTGTGTGGTGTGTGGTGTGTGGTGTGTGGTGTGTGGTGTGTGGTGTGTGGTGTGTGGTGTGTGGTGTGTGTGTGGTGTGTGGTGTGTGGTGTGTGGTGTGTGGTGTGTGGTGTGTGGTGTGTGGTGTGTGGTGTGTGGTGTGTGGTGTGTGGTGTGTGGTGTGTGGTGTGTGGTGTGTGGTGTGTGGTGTGTGGTGTGTGGTGTGTGGTGTGTGGTGTGTGGTGTGTGGTGTGTGGTGTGTGGTGTGTGGTGTGTGGTGTGTGGTGTGTGGTGTGTGGTGTGTGGTGTGTGGTGTGTGGTGTGTGGTGTGTGGTGTGTGGTGTGTGGTGTGTGGTGTGTGGTGTGTGGTGTGTGGTGTGTGGTGTGTGGTGTGTGGTGTGTGGTGTGTGGTGTGTGGTGTGTGGTGTGTGGTGTGTGGTGTGTGGTGTGTGGTGTGTGGTGTGTGGTGTGTGGTGTGTGGTGTGTGGTGTGTGGTGTGTGGTGTGTGGTGTGTGGTGTGTGGTGTGTGGGTGTGGTGTGTGGTGTGTGGTGTGTGGTGTGTGGTGTGTGGTGTGTGGGTGTGTGGGTGTGTGGGTGTGTGGTGTGTGGTGTGTGGGGGTGTGGGTGGGTGTGTGGTGTGTGGTGTGTGGTGTGTGGTGTGTGGTGTGTGGTGTGTGGTGTGGGTGTGTGGTGTGTGGTGTGTGGGGTGGTGGTGTGTGGTGTGTGGTGTGTGGTGTGTGGTGTGTGGTGTGGGGTGTGTGGTGTGTGGTGTGTGGGTGTGTGGGTGTGTGGTGTGTGGGTGTGGTGGTGGTGGTGGGTGTGGGGTGTGTGGTGTGTGGGGTGTGGGTGTGTGGTGTGTGGTGTGTGGGGTGTGGGTGTGGTGGTGTGTGGGTGTGTGGGGGGGTGTGGGTGTGTGGGTGTGTGGTGTGTGGGTGTGTGGTGTGTGGGGTGGGGTGGGGTGTGTGGGGGTGGGGTGTGGGGGTGGTGGGTGTGTGGTGTGTGGTGTGTGGGTGTGGTGTGTGGGGTGTGGTGTGTGGTGTGTGGTGTGTGGTGTGTGGTGTGTGGTGTGTGGTGTGTGGTGTGGGGGGGGGGTGTGTGGGTGTGGGGGTGTGTGGGTGTGTGGTGTGTGGTGTGTGGTGTGTGGGTGTGTGGGTGTGTGGTGTGTGGTGTGTGGTGTGTGGTGGGTGGTGTGTGGGGTGTGTGGTGTGTGGTGTGTGGTGTGTGGGTGTGGGGGTGTGTGGGGTGGTGTGGGGTGGTGTGTGGTGGTGTGGGGGTGTGTGGTGTGTGGTGTGTGGTGTGTGGTGTGTGGTGTGTGGTGTGTGGTGTGTGGTGTGTGGTGTGTGGTGTGTGGTGTGTGGTGTGTGGTGTGTGGTGTGTGGTGTGTGGTGTGTGGTGTGTGGTGTGTGGTGTGGGTGTGTGGTGTGTGGGGTGTGGTGTGTGGTGTGTGGGTGTGGTGTGTGGGTGTGGTGGGTGGGTGTGGGTGTGTGGTGTGTGGTGTGTGGTGTGTGGTGTGTGGTGTGTGGGGTGTGGGGTGTGTGGTGTGTGGTGTGTGGTGTGTGTGTGGTGTGTGGTGTGTGGTGTGTGGTGTGTGTGGTGTGTGGTGTGTGGTGTGTGGTGTGTGGTGTGTGGTGTGTGGTGTGTGGTGTGTGGTGTGTGGTGTGTGGTGTGTGGTGTGTGGTGTGTGGTGTGTGGTGTGTGGTGTGTGGTGTGTGGTGTGTGGGTGTGTGTGGTGTGTGGTGTGTGGTGTGTGGTGTGTGGTGTGTGGGTG
>JAXIVJ010006167.1:20000-67500 GCA_036785665.1 Chirona hameri
TGTGTGTGTGTGTGTGTGTGTGTGTGTGTGTGTGTGTGTGTGTGTGTGTGTGTGTGTGTGTGTGTGTGTGTGTGTGTGTGTGTGTGTGTGTGTGTGTGTGTGTGTGTGTGTGTGTGTGTGTGTGTGTGTGTGTGTGTGTGTGTGTGTGTGTGTGTGTGTGTGTGTGTGTGTGTGTGTGTGTGTGTGTGTGTGTGTGTGTGTGTGTGTGTGTGTGTGTGTGTGTGTGTGTGTGTGTGTGTGTGTGTGTGTGTGTGTGTGTGTGTGTGTGTGTGTGTGTGTGTGTGTGTGTGTGTGTGTGTGTGTGTGTGTGTGTGTGTGTGTGTGTGTGTGTGTGTGTGTGTGTGTGTGTGTGTGTGTGTGTGTGTGTGTGTGTGTGTGTGTGTGTGTGTGTGTGTGTGTGTGTGTGTGTGTGTGTGTGTGTGTGTGTGTGTGTGTGTGTGTGTGTGTGTGTGTGTGTGTGTGTGTGTGTGTGTGTGTGTGTGTGTGTGTGTGTGTGTGTGTGTGTGTGTGTAGTGTGTGTGTGTGTGTGTGTGTGTGTGTGTGTGTGTGTGTGTGTGTGTGTGTGTGTGTGTGTGTGTGTGTGTGTGTGTGTGTGTGTGTGTGTGTGTGTGTGTGTGTGTGTGTGTGTGTGTGTGTGTGTGTGTGTGTGTGTGTGTGTGTGTGTGTGTGTGTGTGTGTGTGTGTGTGTGTGTGTGTGTGTGTGTGTGTGTGTGTGTGTGTGTGTGTGTGTGTGTGTGTGTGTGTGTGTGTGTGTGTGTGTGTGTGTGTGTGTGAGTGTGTGAGTGTAGTGTGTGTGTGTGTGTGTGTGTGTGTGTGTGTGAGTTGTGTGTGTGTGTGTGTGTGTGTGTGTGTGTGTGTGTGTGTGTGTGTGTGTGTGTGTGTGTGTGTGTGTGTGTGTGTGTGTGTGTGTGTGTGTGTGTGTGTGTGTGTGTGTGTGTGTGTGTGTGTGTGTGTGTGTGTGTGTGTGTGTGTGTGTGTGTGGTGTGTGTGTGTGTGTGTGTGTGTGTGTGTGTGTGTGTGTGTGTGCTGTGTGTGTGTGTGTGTGTGTGTCGTGTGTGTGTGTGTGTGTGTGTGTGTGTGTGTGTGTGTGTGTGTGTGTGTGTCGTGTGTGTGTGTGTGTGTGTGTGTGTGTAGTGTGTGTGTGTGTGTGTGTGTGTGTGTGATGTGTGTGTGTGTGTGTGTGTGTGTGTGTGTGTGTGTGTGTGTGTGTGTGTGTGTGTGTGTGTGTGTGTGTGTGTGTGTGTGTGTGTGTGTGTGTGTGTGTGTGTGTGTGTGTGTGTGTGTGTGTGTGTGTGTGTGTGTGTGTGTGTGTGTGTGTGTGTGTGTGTGTGTGTGTGTGTGTGTGTGTGTGTGTGTGTGTGTGTGTGTGTGTGTGAGTGTGTGTGTGTGTGTGTAGTGTGTGTGTGTGTGTGTGTGTGTGTGTGTGTGTGTGTGTGTGTGTGTGTGTGTGTGTGTGTGTGTGTGTGTGTGTGTGTGTGTGTGTGTGTGTGTGTGTGTGTGTGTGTGTATGTGTGTGTGTGTGTGTGTGTGTGTGTGTGTGTGTGTGTGTGTGTGTGAGTGTGTGTGTGTGTGTGTGTGTGTGTGATGTGTGTGTGTGTGTGTGTGTGTGTGTGTGTGTGTGTGTGTGTGTGTGTGTGTGTGTGCTGTGTGTGTGTGTGTGTGTGTGTGTGTGTGTGTGTGTGTGTGTGATGTGTGTGTGTGTGTGTGTGTGTGTGTGTGTGTGTGTGTGTGTGTGTGGTGTGTGGTGTAGTGTGTGTGTGGTGTGTGTGCTGTGTGTGTGTGTGTGTGTGTGTGTGTGTGTGTGTGTGTGTGTGTGTGTGTGTGTGTGTGTGTGTGTGTGTGTGTGTGTGTGTGTGTGTGTGTGTGTGTGTGTGTGTGTGTGTTGTGTGTGTGTGTGTGTGTGTGTGTGTGTGTAGTGTGTGTGTGTGTGTGTGTGTGTGTGTGTGTGTGTGTGTGTGTGTGTGTGTGTGTGTGTGTGTGTGTGTGTGTGTAGTGTGTGTGTGTGTGTGTGTGTGTGTGTGTGTGTGTGTGTGTGTGTGTGTGTGTGTGTGTGTGTGTGTGTGTGTGTGTGTGTGTGTGTGTGTGTGTGTGTGAGTGTGTGTGTGTGTGTGTGTGTGTGTGTGTGTGTGTGTGTGTGTGTGTGTGTGTGTGTGTGTGTGTGTGTGTGTGTGTGTGTGTGTGTGTGTGTGTGTGTGTGTGTGTGTGTGTGTGTGTGTGTGTGTGTGTGTGTGTGTGTGTGTGTGTGTGTGTGTGTGTCTGTGTGTGTGTGTGTGTGTGTGTGTGTGTGTTGTGTGTGTGTGTGTGTGTGTGTGTGTGTGTGTGTGTGTGTGGTGTGTGTGTGTGTGTGTGTGTGTGTGTGTGTGTGTGTGTGTGTGTGTGTGTGTGTGTGTGTGTGTGTGTGTGTGTGTGTGTGTGTGTGTGTGTGTGTGTGTGTGTGTGTGTGTGTGTGTGTGTGTGTGTGTGTGTGTGTGTGTGTGTGTGTGTGTGTGTGTGTGTGTGTGTGTGTGTGTGTTGTGTGTGTGTGTGTGTGTGTGTGTGTGTGTGTGTGTGTGTGTGTGTGTGTGTGTGTGTGTGTGTGTGTGTGTGTGTGTGTGTGTGTGTGTGTGTGTGTGTTGTGTGTGTGTGTGTGTGTGTGTGTGTGTGTGTGTGTGTGTGTGTGTGTGTGTGTGTGTGTGTGTGTGTGTGAGTGTGTGTGTGTGTGTGTGTGTGTGTGTGTGTGTGTGTGTGTGTGTGTGTGTGTGTGTGTGTGTGTGTGTGTGTGTGTGTGTGTGTGTGTGTGTGTGTGTGTGTGTGTGTGTGTGTGTGTGTGTGTGTGTGTGTGTGTGTGTGTGTGTGTGTGTGTGTGTGATGTGTGTGTGTGTGTGTGTGTGTGTGTGTGTGTGTGTGTGTGTGTGTGTGTGTGTGTGTGTGTGTGTGTGTGTGTGTGTGTGTGTGTGTGTGTGTGTGTGTGTGTGTGTGTGTGTGTGTGTGTGTGTGTGTGTGTGTGTGTGTGTGTGTGTGTGTGTGTGTGTGTGTGTGTGTGTGTGTGTGTGTGTGTGTGTGTGTGTGTGTGTGTGTGTGTGTGTGTGTGGAGGGGCGGGGGAGGATAAGTAATGACACAGGTATTTTAACCACACAATAGATAAGATCATATGTTTGCATCAAGGGAGACAATTATATAGTTTAGTCTTAACCTACGCCGTGCCGGTGCTCGGCGCCACCTTTGCCGTGCCGGGGGGGGGGGGGCGTGGGGGCGTCGAAACGCCCCCCCCCCCCCTTCGTCGAACTGAGGTCCCATGGGACGTAAACAAAAACCGAAAATACCGTTGGAAAGCTCGTCAAAAAAAAACATTTTGAAACTAGTTCGGTAATTTTTGGGCTCAGGTCAATATGGAGGTGATCATAGGTGATCATAGGTCAGATTTTCCAGTTTTAGGACTTCGCTCCAGAAACCCCCAAATATCTCGGGAACTATGCTAGCTAGAAAAAAAAGCAGTCGAAATCTCTTGAAAAATGCAATCGAGGGGTTAGGCTCCAAGAGAGGGCAAAAATCAAAGGTCAAAAGGGCTATTTTGTTGGCAAAAAGTTATTTTTCGCAAATAACTGTTTACCCAATAAAGATAAAGCAATAATGTTGACGCCATCGTGTCTGTCTCGTCAAGGCGCTTCGAATCATATTCATCTTGACCAGGTTAGGTCAACTGATAAATTTGACCTCAGGTCAAGGTCAAGTGGTGACACAAGTAGGTCATGTTGCATATTGGAAGACGTGTCTTGAAGAGACAAACACATTGGTGTCGGTTTCACTTCTCTATCTTCATTATGTCGAGAGTTATTGATAAACATGTGTTGGTGACCTCGGATGACCTCAGCTGACCCTGTAGTGGTCACTAAACAAAATTGCACCTGGATCATCAAGAATGGCGGATGATAACATGATCCAGAAGGAATTGGACTGATATCAGGCATATCCTCGGAATAGGAAGCATTTGAATATTTCCCCATTGACTTATAATGGAGAGGTCACGAAATTAACCCGACCTTAGGTCATTGATATTACAAATCCGAGATATAGGAATTGTAGGTACCAATAATCTTATGAAATCCTGTAAGTTTATTACCGATCGGTCAAAAACGGTGGCTGTGGTACGACCGCAAACGTTTTTGGAGGTGGGGTCACGTGACCTGGCCTGGTGACCTGACCTAAGATGACTCGAGGTCAAGAATTTCGCACAATGTGAGTAATTGATGCCCGAACACCTGTGCCAAAATCGGCGGCACTGCGCGCCGCCGTTTTTTGCTATCCTCGAAAACCTTGGGGGTCTAAACACCCCCGGCACGGCGCGGGTTAAAGAACAGGCATGTCAACAGTATGATGCGAAGGTAGCAGAGAAGCTGGGTTGGGGTACCTGGGTTGGTACCTGGGTTGAGAGTAGGCAACTTGCATCATCATGCAAATTAATAATTATTGGGTCCACTGCCATCTAAACACATATATTGTGAAAATACTGGTATTTTCAATGTAACTGCAAGAAACAAAAGAAAACCTACTTAAATAGGTTGAGCTATAATGGCCTGGAATTCTTAGATTGATCTGGTACAATTTTTTTGAAATGTTTTGTTTCATTGGAGTTTTTGCCACTTTTTGCCATTTTGTGCCCTTTTTGCCACCAGGGTTTTAAAACAGAGCCAGCCGGTTTTAACCGATACAAACTAGTAGCAAAAACCTCATATTGCCAGCCACTGCCAACCCTGTTTATCTGTATAGGTGCTTATTGAACCCAGTCAATTATGTGAAGTCAAAATGTGTGCCAAATGTGTGTCAAAATGTTTTTGAATGTCAAGTTCAAGTATGAGTATGGAATTTAGATGTGTCACCATAAGCAGTTTCAGTTTTGTGAAAATCATTAGAGTGTGATGTCAATCCTTTTCAACTGTGCTGACATGGCTGATATTCCTTGTATGCAAAGGCATGCCATGTGGTTAAAGGGAGTGCGCCTACTGTTTTGGATAATTTTCATACGGTAAGTAGCTATTGGTTTGATTGTTGGATATGATTAAATTCACAGCTGGAGCCCCTTTAGTTGAATTTTCACTTATATTGTTTTTGGCTTATTTTTTGTTTCGATATCTATAAAACGATCGCCACTATAGTGATGTAATGTAAAACGGCGCACATAAGACAATACAATTACGGTCATATCATAGAGAGACAAGTTTTGCACAACATGTTCTTGCCACTGTGAACTTTATTATGTGCAAGTTTCGTAGCTCTAAATTGACATCTTCGTCGAAAAATGGACACCGGCCATCATCGAAAAGGATGATGGCCATCCAGTTTCTGTTCGGCTGCTGCTTTCAGCGCCCACGAGCTGTTTTGTTGAATTGCTATTGGCCGGCGCTAACAATATACTAGCAGTTTAATCGATAGTTGCAGTGCTTCTAGTAGCGGAAGCCCTCTGGAGTCTACCCGATAACGTTTGCTCCCAGCAAGTTCCTGGAGTCTTTGGAATATCTCAGCAACTAGGGTGAATCTGGAGAAATGAAGTCATGGGTCAATTCAGAAAATTGTGTTCTATAGACCAGTGTCAATAACCCCAAATAAGCGATGTGAGTAGGCACACTCCCTCTAACATCCCCTGCCATCTATATGTTGAAGTCCGCCAGGAAAATATTCTCTTGACCAAGATTGTTCTCAAAACCACAACTGATGTGAACCTTTGCCACTGCCAGCTGCAGCACCTGTTACAGCTAGTTGTCTGACTCTAGCACATCCGAACTATAGCCTGTTGACACAGTTAAAGCAACAGCGTACCCAGGATTCACTCCAGGAGGGGGCAATGTTTGCTCAGTGTGGCATAAAGTACCCCCACCAAAACAAAACTCACCGGATTTGGCCCACTATTTTTAAAAGGGCATATTTTCACCATTTTTATCTAAACAAAAACAAAATAAATCATTCATTTTTTCGACCAAAGGGGGCACGTACATTATTGACCCCTTTGCAATTGCCCCCCGTTCAAGGGCGGGGGGCAATTGCCCCGTTTGCCCCCCCCCCCTTGTGTAAGCCTATGCTCTAAAGCACCAATCATCATCACAGTGCAGCAGACAAGATCAGAACTGGATCAGCTCTGTTCCACAGCTGCAGCGGCCTGGTGTCAGCTGGGGCAGCGTGGCAGCCGCGCAGCTGCAGGCCGGCTTGGCGACGACGGCGAGCTGGCAGCATGGGAAGCTCCCTGGGACCGGACCGGCCGTGCGCTACGCGCCCCCTGGCCGCTCCCGGCCGCGAGTTCTTCTGCGGCTGGGGCGCCGCCTTCATCAACATCTCCATCACCTTTCCCATCAACAAGATCATGTTCCGGCAGGTGAGTGGGGCCGGACCCCGGCGGTCCCGGGGTCCTCGCAGCTCGGGGGGGGGGGGCGTTTCTGTGATCGACCGATCGACCGGCGAGCCCTTAGTGCACCTGGTGCAGTCCCGCCATTGGTGCCATATTGAACCGCCCATGTTGTGGAACAATGAAACGACTTTGATAGCGCTGCAAACTGAAGCTTGATGGAAACATTTTCTTGTAGATGAAAGCGGAGAAAGCTGATTTTATGGTGAATCGAATTAGGTAAACAGTGCCGCTATATGTGCGCCGCCGGTTTTATAATGCACACCGTAAGATACACAACAGGTATGCCATCTGGTAGCACTTTCTCCTGGGACGTCACATGGATTCCATGTTTTTGTCTGTCAACGAACGGAAAAACGGCTATTTTCCTCAAGTCTTTCCTGAAGAACAAATTCACTTTCAAAGTAGGAACCAGAGACACTTTTTGGAAGTTTTAAACATGAAGGAAGCAGATCAATCCTGAGGCCAATTCTAACGCTACGTGACGTCACGGCTGCCCGTGGTGGGCCATCCGTAATTTTCGGAAAACGCCTTCCGCTGCATTTGTTTGGTGAGTTGATTTGCACTGAATATTTATTTGTTTGTTCTCGACAAGATTATCCCATTGCTGAGTCAGAGTAAGTGATCTTTGTTGCATGTGTGTTATTTTTGTTATGCATACTAAAAGATACATGTAAGTTTCATTTGTGAATTGTGACCTGCTGAGTAGTGTATACAAAGTTAGTGTATTTCACATTCCAGATTCAATACCTGCTCATTCCTAATTTGTATGAAATTGAGGCATACTAGTCATACTAGTGACATCTGATCACGCATATTGTGATCATATTTTGCATGCGGTTTTGTAAAAGCAGACTTGACATGCTTCAGAATCAGGCATGATATGATACTGACCATTTGTGGTCATTGTTACCTTTACGCAGCCAGGCTCGGCTAAGGTGCTGGAGGAAGAGCGCTGTGCCGAGCCAGGCTTGGCAGAGGAACAGCATACTCTGGATCGGATTCTCCTTTGCTACGGTAAACTGCAAACAGTCACTTCTCCTGCCGTAGAACAGTGTGAATTAATTTGGTACCACAGTGTTCCAATGTTTAAACTGTAATTTAGTTCAGTTTTCTGCTTTTGGGATTGTTCAGTTGGCTAAACACCGTTGACGATTTTGCATTGTCGAGGTGTGCGCTGCCTCACTCTCCAGCGCTCGCCAGGTCATCACACGAGCTTATGTATCTGGTCAACACTGCCAGTTCAGAAATCGAGTAAATCAGCGAACGCTTGTAGCACAATTATGCAGCCTGTATAGTTGTAATTGTGATGCGCAAATCTGTCGAGGTTGTATCGTTCAGTTTAATAAATATGGTCAAATTATGTGCTCGTTTACGTTGAGAGCAATCAGTCACCTGAAAACTGAACATGCTAATATAGATGTGTCATCCACGGCGCCGCACGAACACACACAGTTCACATGGTAAGCGTCGGTTGTATTTAATAAACATACACAGTCTCTCACAATGCGCAGGTGCATGAGCTGGTCGAATAAAGCCGGCTATAACACCATATCCCACACGATAAGCATTAAGCACGGTACCAAAATGTGAGGTAACAGCCAACATCGGTTCTGGGTCGGCCAGCAGGGGGCGCAGAAGGAGTAGGAGGCTGTTGGTCTGTCCTTTTCGAGGTAGAAGACAGGCCTGCTGCTGCACCTGATGATAGGCCTGGTTCCGGGGAGCGTTGGGCACGCGATGGTTGAAGAAGCTGAAGAAGAGAAGAAAAAAAACAGGAGAAATCATGCAATGATTCCCTGTAGCATATTATGATAACAATATGGGCGCACAGCGTCCCAAAATGTGTGCACATTTGTGCAACATCAGTTGAAAATGGCCAAAAATGATCATAAGTGCACTTGATGTAAGATAGCCTTACACACCAGTCTGCAACACATGGCAGGTTTCAACGAGATAGCATCGGGCAGGGTTGGCACCAACACATCAAAATTGGGGCAGCTTTTGAGAATTCGGGGCACGTCTCTGGAACACGTTAATCATCAGTCTCGTTGCTGGCACTATGTCCAACAAATTAATTTATTGACGCATAATTTTTGTATGCAAAGTGAGCGGAGCTTATCAGGCACTGTGGCAGAAAATGAAACTCTGATCAGCAGTAGTGTTATTTTGGGGAATTCATGTCAGAAAGGAGCAGACACACGCAAAGAATGAGGTTCTTTATTGCCAAAGTTGGTAAACATGATAATCGCAAAAGAATACAAACTTGAAAGTCATGTTAGTATGAAAGACAATGAGCACATCCCTGAAAATGTTAAAATTAAGTGTTCTAAATTTGCTAACTGGTTAGACAGGATAGGTATTCGCTGCCAGGACATGATACCCTTACCATCACCCCTTGAGTGGTCAGAGGTGGGGAGGCCAAACAGGTGAGTTTACCTATCTGATCTAGAACACGTTACTCATCAGGCTGTGACAAAGTATTTTATTTGGAAAGGATTGTTTCTTTTTGGCTAGGCCAACAAATACTCGCTTAAAAACGTTCGCCCTCGACCCACACAAGCAGCATTTCAGCGTCATCGTTCAAAAAGCAATGGAACTCACTCAATCTTAAATTATTAATTATTATACGGATTACGACCTTGTCAATACAGTGTCCACAAACGAACAAGGAATTCGCCGTCGCCATTATCTACCGTGACAAATAATACATAAATTATAACCGTGTTCAATAACACCAGCCGTGCTGTGTACAGTGAGCTTGACGAATCACCGTTGAGCCCGCTAGAGCCAGCTCATTGCTGATTGGTCAAACTTAATGTACACATCGTGCGAATGCTAGTCTGAACACCACTATTCTCATGCGGGGCAAAACTGCGGGCCAGCCGGCAGTCGCCAAGGCCCCCAAGTTTGGCGAAATAGAGCCCATATTGGTTGACTTTAACAGAAACTATTTGGGCTATAATGATGTGACGTCACCAGTCAATCTGACATAAACCTCCCATCTTGTATAAACCTTGGCGGTTCGTTCAAAAATCTGCTCTGGAGCCGTTGAGGTAGAGTTTTGAGAAAAAAACGAACATTGGATCATATGATTTATGTATCCAAGCTACAATTCTGCTATCTCAGTTCAAAACCCCATGTTAACCTGCAACTTACTGGGGGGGGGGGGGGCTATCCCCCCTCCCGTTATTTTGCAATAACTCATAAACCAACACTAGTATCGTCATCAATCTTTCATTACCTTCTCTCACATCAATTCTACACATGTGGCCAAAGGAAGAAGATGAGGTTATGATAGGTCAACCGGGAATGACGTCAGAGTGACGTCAGGTTCTTCGGTTTTTGTTTAAAAATAATGGTTTGCGGAAACCGTCTTCAAAGGTACAATGTTTGAGATAAATTAAATTGTCTTAAATCAAATTACTGACAATAGACCGGGCTATCAAACTGTCATATCAGATTTGTCAGTTTTTTTTAATTCAAAATTTTGAGAAATCCAAATTCATTTTGTTTACAAAATTTTCAAAAAAAAATCAGAACTATCCAAAAACCGGAATATATGTTTTGGAAACGTGTTCGGTGAATATGTGTACCAAATTTGAAGTCCATATATCTTCAAAAATGACTGACTTGTGACCTATAAATGACATAAATCGACCACCTCTCACAGCATTACTATGCATAAAAAAATGCATTTCCGTTTTTGCTTTTTACTTCTATTTATATGGAACAACCAGTGTTCTAAGGTCATTTTTCGCGTTCTAGACGAGAAAAAAAACATGTGTTACAATGCCTAATGACCGTAATCTGCAGTTTGGCCTCGTGACCTTGGATGACCTTGACCTGACTCAGGGTCATAAATAGCTTAGGATGGTACTTATAAGTGTCAGACCCACGAATCATACTGCTTTATCGACTGCTTATGCGTTTAATATCGTAATTTTGCGCGACAATTCAATCAATATGCCCCAGTAACTCGCGGGTTAACCCGCGCACTGCAGGGGGGGGGGTGATTCCCCCCCCCCCCCCCCTCAGGTTTTTCAAAGATAGCGAAAAAAACGGCGGCGCACAGCGCCGCCGGGTTTTCGCACAACTGTCCGGACATCCATTGCGCACACTTTGAAAAAAAATAACCTCTGGTCATCTCAGGTCAGGTCATCAGACCAGGTCAAGTGACCCCACCTCCAAAAATGTTTTGCAGTTGTGCCAAAGCCAGAGTTTTTCACCGATCAGTTTGAAACTTACAGGATGTCATGAGGGCATAAGTACTTACAATTCTTTAATCTCGGAATTTTGATATCGGTGACCTAAGGTCAGGTCAATTTCGTAACCTCCCCATAATAAGTCAATGGGGAAATATACAAATGCTAAGGATATGCACGATTTAGTCCAATTACTTCTGGATCATGTTATTATAGGATATTATTGATGATCCAAATGTAAGTTTTGTTCAGTGACCCCTATTGGGTCATTTGAGGTCATGCGAGGTCATCATCACTTTTTTGTCAATAACTCCCGACATAATGAAGATAGAGGAGTGAAACAGACATCAATGTGTTTGTCTCGTCGAGACACGTCTTCCCATATGCAACATGCCCTACTTGGGTCACCACTTGACCTTGACCTGAGGTCAATTTTTTAAAATAACTTAACAAGGTCACCATGTACATCCTTCAAAGCGTCTTGACAAGATAAACACAATGGCGTAAACAGTTTTCCGTTATCTTTATTACATAAAAAGTTAATAGCGAAAAACGATTTAGCAAAACAAAAACGTCATTTTTTTTTCTTTTTTGACCTCTGGAGCCTCAAATATTGACCTGAGATCAAATTTGAGGACACCTTAGCGATTGAAAATTTCATTGGCTGGCGTTTTCTTTTTTCGGTTTGTTTCTAACTAGCATAGTTATATGGAAATAAATATATATATATAGCTTAATATATATATATATATATATAGTATATAATAAATAAATAAAAAAGTTATATGAGATATATGGAAGTTTCTGGAGCGATGTCACAAAACAGGAAAAAACTGGACAATTTGACATTTGATGACCTCTGGTGACCTTAATTTTGACCTGACCTAAAACAATACTGAATACTTTCGATAGAACATGTATCAAGCTATCAAATGCCGTTTTTTGCTTCTCGCTACGTAGCGTAGTTTTCGAGATCTCAGGGGGGGCGGAAATCCCCCCCCCCTGCAGTTCGTGTTCGGCGCAAAGCCCCTGCAGTGCGCGGGTTAAGGTCGACACTTCCCTTTAAAGGGAGTGTTCCTACTGTTTTGGAATGACACAAATATTTATCATACGGTAAGTAGCTATTGGTTTGATTGTTGTATATGATGAAATTCACATCTGGAGCCCCTTTAGTTGAATTTTCACTTATATTGTTTTTTTTTGTTTTTTTTGTTCGATATCTATTAAACGATCGCCACTATGGTGATGTTATGTAAAACGGCGCACATAAGACAATACAATTACGGTCATATCATGCAAGATAGAAAGACAAGTTTTGCACAGCACGTTCTTGCCACTGTGAACTTTATTATGTGCAAGTTTCGTAGCTCTACATTGATATCTTCTTCAAAAAATGGCCATCGGCCATCATCGAAAAACATGATGGCCGTCCAGTTTCTGTTCGGCTGCTGTTGTCAGCGTGCACTAGCTGTTTTGTTGAATTGCTATTGGCCGGCGCTAACAATATGCTAGCAGTTTAATCGATAGTTGCAGTGCTTCTAGTAGCGGAAGCCCTCTGGAGTCTACCCGATAACTTTTTGCTCCCAGCAAGTTCCTGGAGCCTTTGGAATATCTCAGCAACTAGGGCGAATCTGGAGAAACGAAGTCATGGGTCAATTCAGAAAATTATGTTCTATAGACCAGTGGCAATAACCCCAAATAAGCGATGTGAGTAGGCACACTCCCTTTAAGGTTGGTTAAAGGAAATAGTTCACCTTGGGAAATTTTCCAAAACACGATTTGATTCTATTTTTTAATACAATGTATTTGTATATTGTCAAAAATGGCCTTATATCGCTCCGATTCAGGACAGAAGGCCGTAAATTATTATTGTTTATCAAAACTATATGCATACTTTCTGAGTCAGAGCCTGACGTCACGCGAATTAACAAAAAAATGGTTCAGCCAATCAGATTCGAAAGTAGTCGCGTAAGGATAGACTCGCATTGGAGATGTGCCAACCGGCAGCCAGCGGTTCGCTTGTTAACACCAGCTGCAAGCTGATTGGCTGACGGTATAGCCTCTGCCCGGGCTAGATCCAGCACCACATTCTTTCGCCAGCACCGCATTCCTTCGCCAAAAAATCAAATATATTCGGCTGGAGTCTTTTCAGTCAAGAAAACTTGCAGATAGGGGTTTCCCAACACGGGCTACAAAACTGCTATCTCAGTTTAAAAATAATGTTGAAGGTGAACTATTTCCTTTAAAGGGAAATAATGACCTTTTGATTTTGTTAGCAACAATTTCTTCGGGCTACCGTTATGGTTTTAAAATTATTTTATTTAAATTTAAGAATTAAATAAAATTATTCCCAAATTCAAAGTTGTAAGTTTGGAAAAAATACCAAACAAGTACCTTGTGTACTTCATGAAGGTCATTGACAAATTCGTCCTTCCCTACCATTGTTTACATCGAGTGCGGCATTTTTGGAGGCTCTGTGACGTTTCCGATCAAACTGAGCGCTGCTCGGACACACGCTAGTAGCGCTAGTAGCGCTTTCGTTCTCCATGGCAACCAGGCGTCAGCCAATCAAAAGCCAGAAAGGGAATACGTTCTGGCTTTTCATTGGCTCACGCCTGGTTGCCATGGAGAGCGAAAGCGCTACTAGCGCTACTAGCGTGCGTTCGAGCAGCGCTCTGATCCGTGAAGCAATCCGTGAAGCATCCGTGATGCATGACTGACTATCAGTATAAGTCATGAATAACAATAACATGCAAACTATACCAACTCGAATAAAATAAGGGCGGCATGAATTGAACCCCAGGCAAGCTAGTATTCGCAAAGCACTCGGCACTGCGCCACAATAGCAAAAGGTGAGGGAAATGCATATTGGATACAATATTATTACGTCACAAGTTTCTGAAGTGTCAACTACTATGAAATACAGTGATAAAATACCTTTAATAATGATTAACAAGAAAATTCAAACTTAAAAACAATAATTTGAATAAGTCTTTAATTAGCTTTCAACTCAAAATCAGATATATTTTGCAATGCTACACAAGAATGGCACCAGTGACGTCATTAACAAAGCCTGCTACGGGACTTGGGTGTACTAATCAGGAACAACTCGCCACAATGGTTAAAGGGAAATAATGACCTTTTTCCACAAAAATGGAGTTAGCACTTGAAATCGCCAGACGAGACCAAAATATATTGTAAATTCATCACATTTTGCATGAAAACTTTCCTACCGAAAGATATTTCAAGTTAAAGTTGATAAGCGTTCCACACTTTTAACGACCGGTACTTGCAAGTACTTTTGGTCCTCATCAAACTGCGGGCTTTTCCCGTATTGTTTTTTTACGCAATGGAGTGGAAAATATATTGTGCGTTCTGCTTGTTACGATTATATGCCCGGCGGTCTTCTAAAACTAACAGCGATTGAAAAAAGTGGCAATAAAATCGGAAGCTCATCGATGCACATCAACGGCGGCATAGTTAGTGGTTGCGACCCTCAATTTTTAAAAATAAATTCATTTGTTTTCAACATTAGGAGTATTGTATAATTTGTCTGTGGCTGTATATAACACTATGCTTTATATTATCATGAAAAATAATAATTTTTCCCCAAAAAACTAACAAACAATAACACAAAACTGGCAATTAAATCGGAAGCTCATCGATGCACATCGACGGCGACCTATTTAGCGTCGGCGATTTGTTTACAAAGCATTGTCATGCTTCTCGGCGCACTTAACCATTGTGGCGAGTTGTTGCTAGTAGCGCTTTCGTTCTCCATGGCAACCAGGCGTGAGCCAATGAAAAGCCAGAACGTTTCCCTTTCTGGCTTTTGATTGGCTGACGCCTGGTTGCCATGGAGAATGAAAGCGCTACTAGCGTGTGTCCGAGCAGCGCTCAGTTTGATCGGAAATGTCACAGAGCCTCCAAAAATGCCGCAATGGATGTAAACAATGGTAGGGAAGGGCGAATTTGTCAATGACCTTCATGAAGTACACAAGGTACTTGTTTGGTATTTTTCCCAAACTTACAACTTCGAATTTGGGAATAATTTTATTTAATTCTTAAATTTAAATAAAATAATTTTAAAACCATAGCGGTAGCCTAAGAAATTGTTGCTAACAAAATCAAAAGGTCATTATTTCCCTTTAAGTGCGCCGAGAAGCATGACAATGACTTTGTAAACAAATCGCCGACGCTAAATAGGTCGCCGTCGATGTGCATCGATGAGCTTCCGATTTAATTGCCAGTTTTTTGTTATTGTTTGTTAGTTTTTTGGGGAAAAAATATTATTTTTCATGATAATATAAAGCATAGTGTTATATACAGCCACAGACAAATTATACAATACTCCTAATGTTGAAAACAAATGAATTTATTTTCAAAAATTGAGGGTCGCAACCACTAACTATGCCGCCGTTGATGTGCATCGATGAGCTTCCGATTTTATTGCCACTTTTTCCAATCGCTGTTAGTTTGAGAAAATCGCCAGGCATATAATCACAACAAGCAGAACGCACAATATATTTTCCACTCCATTGCGTAAAAAAAAACAATACGGGAAAAGCCCGCAGTTTGATGAGGACCAAAAGTACTTGCAAGTGCCGGTCGTTAAAAGTGTGGAACGCTTATCAACTTTAACTTGAAATATCTTTCGGTAGGAAAGTTTTCATGCAAAATGTGATGAATTTAAAATATATTTTGGTCTTGTCTGGCGATTTTAAGTGCTAACTCCATTTTTGTGGAAAAAGGTAATTATTTCCCTTTAATGTCGAGCGAAAATTTAGAGCACTTCCCATTCACTCGTATGTTAAAACTCTCGCTGGGAATTCAACCAGTAGGCAGAGGCTATCTAGGTGGGGCTATGTGCCGTCCTGACGTCAGTCGTCGAAGCTTAGCTCCGTCCTGGCTGACTAGAGCTGGCGCTGTCCGACTCGTGACCGGTCAGTTGCCAGTGGTGGACCGAGTCGAGAGCGACCGGGTGTTAGCCTCTATCCGAGCTTGCATTGTCTAACGTTACGAGTGAATGGAAAGTGCCATAAATTTTCGCTTGACATTAACCAACCTTAATAATACAAATTGCCGTAGGGCCTGAAACGTTCACTGCGAGAGATTCGCTCATTCCAGTTGGTGCCTTCAAAAGTTATCGCCGAACATTAGGGTCCCAGGTGGTCTGCCGTTCACAGAAGATGCTGAGAAGAAATGCATCGATTTCGCTGCTATGTATTACGTTTGTTTTCTGCTCTTTGGATCTGTATTTATTTTACCGGTATACCTAGTAACTAGTAATTTATTTGACCATATAATGTACCCATGATTTCACTAAACTAGACGTAGTATGCCATGGGTATGTCCAGGGGCGGCGGAAGAGGGGGGGGGGGGCAGTTGCCCCCCCCCCAAATCAGCCGAGGGGCGCTTTGTGTTTGGCAGTGGCTGCGGATTCCAAGTGAAAGCCAAGGCCAAGGGAAGCCAAGGGTGGCCTCTGGCCGCCTGAGGGGGCGCTCTGGCTGCCTGAGGGAGCGCTCTGGCCGCCTGAGGGAGCGCTCAGGCCGCCTGAGGGGGCGCTCTGGCTGCCTGAGGGAGCGCTCTGGCCGCCTGAGGGGGCGCTCTGGCCGCCAGAGGAGGCGCTCTGGCTACCTGAAGGGGCGCTCTGGCTGCCTGAGGGGGCGCTCTGACTGCCTGAGGGGCGCTCTGGCCGTCTGAGCGGGCGCTCTGGCTGCCCGAGGGGCACTCTGGCTGCCTGAAGAGGCGCTCTGGCAGCCTGAGGGGCACTCTGGCCCCCTGAGGGGGGGGGGGCTCTTGCCGCCTGAGGGGGCGCTCTTGCCGCCTGAGAAGATGCTCTGGCCGCCTGAGGGGGCGCTCTGGCCGCCTGAACGGGCGCTCTGGCCGCCTGAACGGGCGCTCTGGCTGCCTGAGGGGGCGCTCTGGCTTCCTCAGGGAGCGCTCTGGCCGCATGAGGGGGCTCTGGCCACCTGAGGGGCGCTCTGGCAGCCTGAGGGGGCGCTCTGGCAGCCTGAGGGGGCGCTCTGGCAGTGGCGGCATAAGAGGGGGCAGGGGGAGGGGCAGTTGCCACCCAAACTCATCCAAGGGGAGCTTTGTGTTTGGCAGTGGCTGCTGGCCTGAGAGGGGCGCTCTACCACCTGAGAGGGGGCGCTCTGGCCGCCTGCGAGGGGCGCTCGGGCCGCCTGAGAGGGGGAGTCGGTCTGGCCGCCTGAGAGGGGCGCTCTGTCCGTCTGAGAGGGGGCGCTCTGGCCGTCTGAGAGGGGCGCTCTGGCCGTCTGAGAGGGGCGCTCTGGCCGTCTGAGAGGGGGCGCTCTGGCCGTCTGAAAGGAGGCGCTCTGGCCGCCTGAGAGGGGGAGCTCGTGGCTGCTTGAAAGGGGGCGTTCTGGCCGCCGGAGAGGGGTGCTCTGGCCGCCGGAGAGGGGTGCTCTGGCCGCCGGAGAGGGGTGCTCTGGCCGCCTGAGAGGGGGTGCTCTGGTTGCCTGAGATGGGGCGCTCTGGCCGCCTGAGAAAGGGTGCTCGGGACGCCTGAGAGGGGGCGCTCTGGCCGCCTGAGAGGAGGCGCTCTGTTCACCTGCGAGGGGCGTTCTGGCCGCCTGAGAGGGGGCGCTCTGGCCGCCGTAGAGGGGGTCTCTGGCTGCCTGAGAGGGGTGCTCTGGTCGCCTGAGAGGGTGTGCTCTGGCCGCCTGAGAGGGGGCGCTCTGGCCGCCTACGAGGGGGCGCTCTGGCCGCCTGAGAGGGGGCGCTCTGGCCGCCTGAGAGAGGGGAGGCGGTCTCGCCGCCTGAGAGGGGGCACTCTGGCCGTCTGAGAGGGGGCGCTCTGGCCGTCTGAGAAGAGGCGCTCTGGCCGCCTGAGAGGGGGCGCTCTGGCTGCTTGAAAGGGGGCGCTCTGGCCGCCTGAGAGGGGGTGTTCTGGCCGCCGGAGAGGGGGTGCTTTGGCCGCCTTAGAGGGGGCGCTCTGGCCGCCTGGGGGGGGGGGCGCTCTGGCCGCTTGAGAGGGACCGCTCTGGCCGCCTGAGAGGGGGCGCTCTGGCCGCCTGAAAGAGGGCGCTCTGGCTGGCTGAGAGGGGTCGCTCTGGCCGCCTGAGAGGGGGCGCTCTGGCAGCCTGAGTGGGCGCTCTGGCTTCCTCAGGGGGCGCTCTGGCCGCATGAGGGGGCTCTGACCCCCTGAGGGGCGCTCTGGCTCCCTGAGGGGCGCTCTGGCAGCCTGAGCGGGGGTTCTCTGACAGCCTGAGGGGGCGCTCTGGCAGTGGCGGCGGAAGAGGGGGAGCAGGGGGAGGGGGCAGTTGCCCCCCAATCTCAGCCGAGGGGAGCTTTGTGTTTGACAGGGGTTGCTGGCCTGAGAGGGGCGCTCTGGCCGCCTGAGAAAGGGTGCTCGGGCCGCCTGAGAGGAGGTGCTCTGGTCACCTGCGAGGGGCGCTCTGGCCGCCTGAGAGGGGGTGCTCTGGCTGCTTGCAAGGGGACTCTCTGGCCGCCTGAGAGGGGCGCTCTGGCCGCCTACGAGGGGGCGCTCTGGCCGCCTGAGAGGGGGCGCTCTGGCCGCCTGAGAGAGGGGAGGCGGTCTCGCCGCCTGAGAGGGGGCACTCTGGCCGTCTGAGAGGGGGCGCTCTGGCCGTCTGAGAAGAGGCGCTCTGGCCGCCTGAGAGGGGGTGCTCTGGCTGCTTGAAAGGGGGCGCTCTGGCCGCCTGAGAGGGGGTGTTCTGGCCGCCGGAGAGGGGGTGCTTTGGCCGCCTTAGAGGGGGCGCTCTGGCCGCCTGGGGGGGGGGGGCGCTCTGGCCGCTTGAGAGGGACCGCTCTGGCCGCCTGAGAGGGGGCGCTCTGGCCGCCTGAAAGAGGGCGCTCTGGCTGGCTGAGAGGGGTCGCTCTGGCCGCCTGAGAGGGGGCGCTCTGGCAGCCTGAGGGGGCGCTCTGGCTTCCTCAGGGGGCGCTCTGGCCGCATGAGGGGGCTCTGACCCCCTGAGGGGCGCTCTGGCTCCCTGAGGGGCGCTCTGGCAGCCTGAGAGGGGGTTCTCTGACAGCCTGAGGGGGCGCTCTGGCAGTGGCGGCGGAAGAGGGGGAGCAGGGGCAGGGGACAGTTGCCCCCCAATCTCAGCCGAGGGGAGCTTTGTGTTTGACAGGGGTTGCTGGCCTGAGAGGGGCGCTCTGGCCGCCTGAGAAAGGGTGCTCGGGCCGCCTGAGAGGAGGTGCTCTGGTCACCTGCGAGGGGCGCTCTGGCCGCCTGAGAGGGGGTGCTCTGGCTGCTTGCAAGGGGACTCTCTGGCCGCCTGAGAGGGGCGCTCTGGCCGCCTGGGAGGGGGGAGTCGGTCTGGCCGCCTGAAAGGGGCGCTCTAGCCGTTTGAGAGGGGGCGCTCTGGCCGCCTGAGAGGAGGCGCTCTGGCCGCCTGAGAGGGTCTGGCTCCTTGAAAGGGGCGCTCTGGCCGCCTGGGAGAGGGCGCTCTGGCCGCCAGAGAGGGCGTGCTCTGGCAGCCTGAGAGGGGGTGCTCTGGTCGCCTGAGAGGGGTGCTCTGTCCGCCTGAGGGGACTCTTTGGCCGCCTGAGTGGCGCTCTGGCCGCTTGTGTTTCAAGGCCTCATCTTACATGGATTTGAAAGGAAATTGTATCCGTTCACGAAAACACATGCTAATTTGGATCAAGCAATATGCCAAACGTTTATATTTGATACACAAATGCGTATATTTCAACAGACCATAATTTAGCAGACTTGTAAATCGTGAGGTAGAAGCAAGGTCGATTGAAACCCTGGCGGATCGTTAGATACAAATATATTATTTAATGATCAGCAAGGCAAGAAAACATTCCCTTTCGAGTTTCGTTAGACAAAACGGTTGTTTATATCTATGGGAATTTAAAGTTTTATCCGATTCTATCCAATTTATGAAACACTTGTTTATGTTCCACTACAAATTTTTTGTGACGTTTCACGCATCCCTATTTCAAAGCCAGGATGAAGCATAAAATATGATACAAGCGCTTTGTGAACACAAATTGGATCCTTTAGAATGGTTTTGTTAAGAATGTTTTTTTTTGTCAGCGTTCGTACGTGTTGGAACGTCTTTTTATCCGTATATTTTTGGGATCTGTTGGAATGGTTTCGTTATAACTTTTTTTGCAGCCTTCGTACGTGTGGTTGGCAGGACTTTTCTTCGTATATTTTGACAATGCAAGGGGCGGGGCCGATGGGGCCGCATTTGGAAGCGTTCGTACGTTAATCCGTTGGAACGTTTTTTCTTCCCTCGTTGGAACGCCTTTTTCTTCAGTGATCGTACGTGTTGTTGGAACATTTTTTCTCCGTATTTTTGACAATTGCAAGGGGCGGGGCCGCGTAAATACATCGGAAAACTTATTTACGACTTATCTACGAGATGGTCTGGGGGTACGGGGTGGAGACAGCCCCCCGTAAGTAACAGCGCAGGGAGCGAATGCGAGCGGGGCGTTCTAAACGTGGGTCCATGTGGCCGTAATTTCTGTAAAGTTTAGGTCAGGTTCGATTATATTATAACAATTTTGTAATTACAATTTTGTAATTACATTTTTTTCAATTACAATATTTTAATAACATATCGAACCCAGCGAAAATTAGCCTGCCTACAGCCTACACATTGTTATTTATCATGAAGGCATATAATGTTTCATCACTCTATCTTTTGCGAATATGTACCAAACTTCTATGAACAATCAACTCTCATTTGAAAAAGTGCATTGAAATCGGCAGTTTAACATGACCCCTGACGGCGAACTATTTAGCGTCAACGACTTAGTTTTAATAAAAAATCCATCAATTTTCAACAAACAGGTATTTAATATATTACAGTGCACACATGAAACATTTATCTAAACTGTTTATTCATAATCAATCAATAGACGTTTCAGAAAACCGTGATGCATTCCATGGATTCCACGGCCAAGGATGGCGACGTATTTAATGTATGCGATTTGTTTCATTGACCGATCAGGGACGTTGTCACGCTTCTTGGAGCACTTACTTCATTGCTGGCCCTATGACTTGTTTACAAATAACATTCAAACCAGAGATAGTGATGGATTATACTGTTCGTCACCATATGTCAGTACGTATTTTTTTATTTCCCATAATTTAATTTCTGCAATAAAAAATGTTGTTATTTCACTTTTAAATTGAGGCCCGATTTATTTGAAACCACACATGTCCAGGGGCGGGGGGAAAGGGGCCATGCTCCCCAAAAACGTTCCTGATACTATGTTTTGCCCCCCAACCCCCCAACGGTCGGACTTAAAGTTGTACAAATTGTCTTTGCAGCAGTCAAAATCCAGCTATCCACAGTGAACAGCTTGCAAATTTCTCGCCGCTTCGCGGCATGACGCAATTCGCAATTGCTTATACAAATTTGGAAAAGGGGACAATAAATTAATTAAGTGTCTGGCAGTCTCTCCTAGGCGGTGCCTAATTGCTAGCCCCAGGGCCCAATCCCTTCATAAAATATTAACTTTCAAGCGGGCTACATGTTTAGCTAGTCTGCCGAGTTCCGAAAAAAGGCGACGCGAACGCAAAGACGCGGACATTGGCACCCGGAAACTGCTCCAGCGGTGCCCAACTTGCCGGACCGAAGAGCTATTAGTGAGACCAGGCCAGGACCATCTCCCCAAGCCATCTCGCCCCAGGCTCCTCCAGATCCGCAGGGACCATTTATGTGCGGAAAAGTCGTTCTGCTTTCGGAAAATGAGGAAAAGCAAATATGTGCGGATTTATGTGCGTGTATATATATATATATATATATATATATATATATATATATATATATATATATATATATATATATGTGTGTGTGTTATTAATTATGTGCGGAAAAGTCTTGTTGCTTTGAAACCATCTGCACTGTTACCAGTTGTTTGTTACAGTTCGGTACACATGTATACAGTTATTATTATCATATGTACTATGGAGCGCTGACTGCCACCAGTCATCGTGATTTACTATCGGAAGAATACGTATATTAAAAACTATCCTAATTTCAATATTTGTAATTATACCGAGATTTGCAACCAGGAATAGGGGTTACCTGAGTCTGGTTCCAATATTAAAATTTCGTTTTTCACGACCTAAAATTAGCATTTTCACGCCGCTTCGCGGCGTCAAATCGATGGCCATCGTCATAACGAAGCCATCGTCATCGTCTTCGGTTCGTTGTACCTGTGAATTGAATGAATAGCATGTTTAGCTTCTTATTCTCTACAAGGCCCACCGCCTATGTTTCTGGGTTTTATCAGGCAAACCCGTAAAAATTTCGCGCCGCTTCGCGGCGCTAAATAACAAGTACCTACTATAACATGAAAGTCCACATTTAAAATGCTGCAAAGGCTTAAATGCACGCATACAAAATAGGTCATTTTTCTTTCGTCATTTTAGCCGACCCCCCTCCCCCACTAAAAAATATCGGCGTCGCCCCTGGGTACAGCTGACAATTGACAAAGTTTCGCTCAGTGTAAGGCAATGTCGGAACAATTAAAACGGCAAGCTGACGATCTTTCCTTTTTCGATATCCCAAAAGGTCGAAAAGCTAGAGAGAAAAAAAAATAGAAATCGTGTAGTTACAAAATAAATTGGGCCAAGTCCGGGAAGAAATTCGAAATTGGGGGTAGGTAAGGTCCGCTAAAAACGGTTTGCCCCACCCCCCCCCCCCCAAAAAAAAAACGGCCGGCTGGATCCGCCCTTGTACATGTCACATAAAAATGCAGGTAAATAAATCAAAAGGTGAATATTTCACTTTAATACATGTTTTTATGTAGTTTGTCCCAGGGAAGCGCAATTTACTTTGTACATCTCCATTCAGCTGAGCGTTCCTAAAACTATGCATACTAGGATATAACCACGGTAAAACTATTGAATATGTTACTAAGCATTGGGACACAGTCAATGCACCCGAGTGCTCACATACCGTTTCATATTTCAAACCTGTTTTAGCTTTACCAGAGCGCGCCCGCTCGGTCATCGCCCAAAAAGGCGTTTTTACTGGTATAATATTGTGGCCTAAATCCAAGGAGATATCATGTAGCGGCATTTTTTTTTTTTTGGGGGGGGGTGCTTGGTCCGAAGGAGCGCCCTGGGTTTCTTTGTCCCCCCCCCCCCATCCGAAAATACCTTCCGCCGCCACTGGGTATGTCACTGGGGCTGTTAACTCAGGAGCCTAATCCCGCGGATAAAAGCCTCACCCAAAAACCCCGAAACGATCGGTGTTTCACGGCATTGACTGCTAAGTGAACGGGATTCGAACACACCAAAATCAGGCAGCAGGCACGTAGCTAGGATTTTTCTCAGGGGGGGGGGGGGGGGGGCACGTTGGTGGTAGAACACATTTCGCTCCTCAGACATATGTTGTTGACCGGGGGGGGGGGGGGGGGGTCTCGTAGGGTCGTCAGAGAATCTCGTTTTATCTAGTGTACATTTGTTTTGCTCAGGGGAGGCATGGCCCCCGTGCCCCCCCCCCCCCCCTCCTGGCTACGTCCCTGTCAGGCAGTGTGCTGTGCTCGCCTGGCTCCCGGCCGCCGGGGGGGGGGGGGGGGGGGGGGGGGAGGCGGCGCTGGTGACTGCTCGCTTCTGACATAACAGCGCGTTTGGGTGACGCGTGGCCTGGCCGCGCCGCTGGCAGGCGCAAACAACGGACTGCTCTGCCGTCCTGCGCCTCACTCAGTCACTGTGAGCAGAGAGCCAGGCACGGCCACCAGTCAAACAACGGACTGCGCTGCCGTCCTGCGCCTCACTCAGTCACTGTGAGCAGAGAGCCAGGCACGGCCACCAGTCAAACAACGGACTGCTCTGCCGTCCTGCGCCTCACTCAGTCACTGTGAGCAGAGAGCCAGGCACGGCCACCAGTCAAACAACGGACTGCGCTGCCGTCCTGCGCCTCACTCAGTCACTGTGAGCAGAGAGCCAGGCACGGCCACCAGCCAAACAACGGACTGCGCTGCCGTCCTGCGCCTCACTCAGTCACTGTGAGCAGAGAGCCAGGCACGGCCACCAGTCAAACAACGGACTGCGCTGCCGTCCTGCGCCTCACTCAGTCACTGTGAGCAGAGAGCCAGGCACGGCCACCAGTCAAACAACGGACTGCGCTGCCGTCCTGCGCCTCACTCAGTCACTGTGAGCAGAGAGCCAGGCACGGCCACCAGTCAAACAACGGACTGCGCTGCCGTCCTGCGCCTCACTCAGTCACTGTGAGCAGAGAGCCAGGCACGGCCACCAGTCAAAACAACGGACTGCGCTGCCGTCCTGCGCCTCACTCAGTCACTGTGAGCAGAGAGCCAGGCACGGCCACCAGTCAAACAACGGACTGCGCTGCCGTCCTGCGCCTCACTCAGTCACTGTGAGCAGAGAGCCAGGCACCAGTCATTTGAAGCACATAAGACAGGGTTTCGGACTCCGGACCGGTTTTTGCGGACACGGGTGTAAAACAAATATACACGCGTCAGTTTTAAACCAATATTGACCAAGCTTGGCGTCGGAATGTTGGAAATTAAGTGGTCTTGCATTTACTATCTTCAAAAGTTAAATATATTTACTTAAATATATTGGAGTATGAATAGTTTAGCGTAAAAGATGAAAAAATGAAGGAAAAAAAATGCAGGCTAAAAAATATTTGGTCGCCCAACTTCGAAGAGCCGTAGCACCACAGTCCACAACCATATGCTTGGCGGAGTTCTCGCTATGCTTCATTCAATTTACTTTCAGAGCATATCGGGTTCAATTAGTTCCTCACATTTTATTTAGACGCTGCGTTGGATCTTAGCCTAAGGCAATTAGGCTAAGGCAAATCTAGGCTAAGGCAATTGGGGATTGACAACCCGTTCTACCCGTGGCACACCCGTCGTACCTATAATACGCTTTTGTACCCGTCATACACCCGAGGTATCCGTCAAAAACCTATGGTGCCCGACATACACCCGGGTACCCGTTGTGCCCTTGTGGAACACGTGATAAACCCGTTATAGCCGGTACTCACACATTATACCTGTGGTACACCCATGGCACCCGTGAAAACTCCACCCCGGCTTAGCATATATATTTATTTATTTTTTTAATCTCTGGAACGGCAGATCTTTATAAAATAAAGGGATCACTGTTGGCACGGACGTGACAGTCACCCACTCATACACCCTTCTACTCGTCATCCATGACATTGAACTAATTACCTGGTATCTCCTGGATAGTGGTACCCACACCAAAAGAAGAGCACGTGCACCCCCCCCCCCCCCCTTCCCCACCCATCCATCCCCCACAATGCATGCATGTTTAGCTATGTTGATCACTATATCTAATTATGCCCCAATTATCTGGAGTCTACTGGATGCAGATACACACATGAATACACGTGCCCGTGAGCACCACCCTCCCCCCCCCCCCCCCCTCCCCACCCATGCATAGTTATGTCGCTCCATGCAAGAGCTTGACCAGTTCACCCGTTAACCCGTTAGCCCATTTATATTTTCTCGAAAGGCAGCTCGGAAGCGTATTAATGTCGATCCCCTGAAAGAAGCGCCCTGTTGAAATGTTCATGTGCATAGTGAATATTAACTGACTGGGATAACTGGGACCTTTAAATTCGTTGCGGACAGGCAGACAGGCGCTTATCAAATAGTAATGTAGATTCAGTCCAGTTCAGTTCGGTTCAGTACTTGATTTTTCGTCGGAACTCACGTGATCTTATCTCAGAGGGATGCAAAGATAACACATTATTTCACTTTATCGTTGAACGTCCATTACACCTTTTTATCTTTGCATCTCAGCGGAGTGCAAAGATAAAAAATAATATTGCACTGCGGACCCAACGGAAAATCAACCTCTACTAGAAAGATAGGCATTTTATGTACCCTAGAACTTATCTATAGATGGTATCAGGCGTGTCGCCACGAAATTTTGAGTGGGGGGGCCGGACCCATAAGTCCATATTTGCCAGTCAACAATCAACATTATGGTACGCACTAGTGATGTCATTTTCAGAAAATTCCTGAAACTCGACCAAACCGATACCAGTTTCATTGTAGCTCTGCTGACCGAAAACCAAACGATTTTTCCCAACCCGAAAATTACCGATTTTTGACCGACTTTCAATATTGGTGTAAGAGGTTGGCAAGCGTAACTTTGCATATGCAGGCGCATTTTTTAGGGAAAGAAATACCTCAATAATACTTAATAGTATTGATGATCAGAATCCAAATTAATTGCCTGACATTTTTATTTCCCAGCTGGATACCGGCAGGACATGCCGAACTTCCTGCAAAAAAGATGGCCGGTCTGATGCATATCGCTGACTTGCTTGACCGAAACATGCCTAAAATTTGTTCTCTTACCAACCAATAAACGATTCGGTATTGATTGTTTTGGGTATACCAAAATTTTGGCTACCGAATGACATCACTAGTCAGGGGTGCAACCACGTCCAAAAAAGTGGTACGGACACATTGTCGTTGGGGGGGGGGGGGGGCGTCATCGCTCAAGGGAGGCGCCATCGCCAAAAAACGCAATATCACAAATGTCCTTTTTTTAGATGTAGGTAGTTGTATGTACAGTCGGTTCGGTCTCATAACGATCTTCCCTTACCATGTTTCTAAAACCCATCTAATTTCACTTATGTGTACATGAAGGACTGATTTAAGGAAACATGTGGGACCTACCTAGGTAGGTACCACATGTTCCCTTACATCGCCACTCTTGGTCACCTGTTCGTAGGGGGCGACATAAAAAAGGAAGAAAAAACTAGAGTTCCATAATTCTGGTCTCAGTGCTGGGACCAGACCTGGTCACGGTCGTGATTGAAGCTGTCTCTGGACTTTAGAAGGGGAGGGGTAAGCCAGTCGTGGTGGGCCCCTGGCAAAGAGCCCCCCCCCCCCCTCAAAAAAAGAGAAAAAAATATCTACCCCTGGATATGAACAACTCTACGGATTTCGGCCACTTTATTTTGTGAGGCCCTTTTTTACTTTATTTTCAACTTTTGAATAGCTGGATTAGACCAGGACCCTCAGTATGGGGGCGGCATTTGCTTCTGGGGGGGGGGGGGGGGCATTTGCTTCTTGGGACGCCAATTGTCCGGTTTAGATAGCGTCTGTTCTGCTCCATGGGGGCGGCATTTTCTAATGGGCAATGCGCATTTGTCCATTTTAGAGGGTGCCTGTTGTATCCGAATGGCCTAGGGGGGGGGGGGGGGCATTTGCTTATTCTCCAGTAAAGCACCTGTTCTGCTCCATGGGGCGGCATTTGCTTATTTTCCGGTAGGGCACCTTTTCTCCTCTATGGGGGCGGCATTTGCTTGTAAGGAAGCCCATTGTCTTAGTGGGTGGCTGTTCTTCCCTAGGAGGGGGGGGGGGGGGGGCATTTTCTTCTTGGGACGCCAATTGTCCGGTTTAGATAGCGTCTGTTCTGCTCCATGGGGCGGCATTTTCTAATCGGCAATGAGCATTTGTCCATTTTAGAGGGTGCCTGTTGTATCCGAATGGCCTGGGGGGGGGGGCATTTACTTATTGTCCGGTAGGGCGCCTGTTCTGCTCCATGGGGGGGGGGGGCATTTGCTTCTAGTGGGGCCTATCCTGTTCCTAAGTCGCCATTTACTTCTAGGAGTGCTAATTGCCGATTCCCAGGAGTGCCTGTCAGTGGCGTGCGCAGAAATTCACAAAGGACCAGGCCATTGCCTTGAGGCCTGAGGGGTGCCGCCCGATCGACAGAGGCGCCATCAATATTGGCGAAAATTGTGCAGGGGCGCCTCTCCTTCCGCACCGTGCGGAAGGAGAGACCCCCCCCCCCCCTCCCGTCACTAGCCGGAGGGGCGCCGTCACTGGCCAGGAACGCCGTCACGGGCGGAGAGGGACCGTCACTAGTCGGAGGGGCGCCGTCACTGACCGGAGGGGCGCCGTCACTGGCCGGAGGGGCGCCGTCACTGACCGGAGGGGGAGCCGTCACTAGCCGGAGAGGCGCCGTCACTGGCCGGAGGGGCGCCGTCTCGGTCCGAAGAGGGGCAGTCACTAGTTGGAGGGACGCCGTCACTCGCCGGAGGGGCGAGGTCACTGTTGGGAGAGGCGCCGTCACTCTCCGGAAGGGCGCCGTCACTGGTCGGAGCCCGGAGAGGCGCCGTCACTCGCCGAAGGGGCGCGGTCACTGACCGGAGGGGTGCCATCAATGGCCGGAGGGGCGCCGTCTCGGTCCGGAGAGGGGCAGTCACTAGTTGGAGGGACGCCGTCACTCGCCGGAGGGGCGAGGTCACTGTTGGGAGAGGCGCCGTCACTGTCCGGAAGGGCGCCGTCACTGGTCGGAGCCCGGAGAGGCGCCGTCACTCGCCGAAGGGGCGCGGTCACTGACCGGAGGGGGGGGGGGGGGGTCGTCACAATCTGCCCCCTCCCAGATTTTCTAAATAACTTGAAAACTATGAGAGTTATTGACGTGCATCTTTCAGTACCCTATGCTGCATCAATTATACATCTTCTCACCAAATTTCAATGTAACTGATGTAATACTTTGGGAGATAATGACGTATTAACCCGCCATTGACCGGGGGAGATATTGCCCCCTGTCGAATATTCGTGATAACTTAAAACAATACCTAAACCATCAATGGCCGGAGGGGCGCCGTCACTGGTCGGATGGGCGCCGTCACTCGCCGGAGGGGCGTGGTCACACCGGAGGGGCGCCGTCACTGGCCGAATGGGCGCCGTCACTAGCCGGAGGGGCGCCGTCACACTGACCGGAGGGGGGCGCCGTCACTAACCGGAGGGGCGCCGTCACTAACCGGAGGGGCGCCGTCACTGGCCGGAGGGGGCGCCGTCCCTGACCGGAGGGGGCGCCGTCCCTGACCGGAGGGGGCGCCGTCACTGACCGGTGGGGCGCCGTCACTAGCCGGAGGGGCGCAGTCACTGGTCGGAGGGGCGCCGTCACTGGCCGGAGGGGCGCCGTCACTGACAGGAGGGGGGCGCCGTCACTAGCCGGAGGGGCGCCTTCACTGGCCGGAGGGGCGCCGTCACTGATCAGAGGGGCGCCAGCTTTACATGGGCGCCTCGGGTCCAAAAGACCAGGTCATGCCCTGAATGACCGTATACTCTGTACGCCACTGGTGCCTCATGTCCTGTTGACAGCGCCAATTGCAAAACAAAAACATCGGTCGGGGGGGGGGGGGGGGGGGGGTCGCCTTCGGCGCCCGTCAAAAACGGTACGGACATTCCGTACTGTCCGTATAGGTGGTTGCGCCCCTGTCACTAGTACGCACGCATTCAGAAGAGCCGACTCTATTTCCCTTCCTTCATTTTCATTCAACTATTTTAATGAGGATCACCAGAACTCTTACTTCATGACTTTTTCCTTCTTCCCTCCTCCCCCTGCACAATTTTTGCCAATATTGGTGGCGCCCCTGTCGATCGGGTGGCGCCCCTCAAGGCTGTATCAAGGATCTATCCAATTTGTGTCGTCCCAAAAATCCGCCCCGCATCGTTTTGAGCGATGACAAACATATTTTGCAAATAATGTAGATTCTTAGCCTAAATACCTTAAGGTTTGGATCGGGGTTGTAGCGGGGGTCCAGCCCCCACTTTTTAGAGTGGGGGGGGGGGCGCGGCCCCTGCTGTCCCCCCCCCCACCCTCCCCGGTGGCGACGCCCCTGGATGGTATACTGAGCATAATGCATATAGACATAGACGTAGTTATATAAAAGTGCGTAGTTAAACATCTCCATACATGTACATAAATGTTGCTTTGGAGTCCGGAACATACCTAATTTATGAACCAAACTTGCATCTCACTGCTAAATTACGGGACGGCAGGGAACCCCGACCGTTAACCCGCGCCCCGCTAGGGGGGGGGGGGTCGTCACAATCTGCCCCCTCCCAGATTTTCTGAATAACTTGAAAACTATGAGAGATATTGACGTGCATCTTTCAGTACCCTATGCTGCATCAATTATACATCTTCTCACCAAATTTCAATGTAACTGATGGGAGATAATGACGTATTAACCCGCCATTGACCGGGGGAGATATTGCCCCTTGTCGAATATTCGTGATAACTTAAAACCGTTCAAGATATCAACCTGAAACTTTCAGTACCTTCTTTCACTTTGGGAGATAATGACGTATTAACCCGCCATTGACCGGGGGAGATATTGCCCCTTGTCGAATATTCGTGATAACTTAAAACCGTTCAAGATATCAACCTGAAACTTTCAGTACCTTCTTTCACATAAATTCTATGTCGGCAAAAAAATCAAGCTATTTCGTCCATTTTTTAGATATACCCCGTTGTGTGACGTCACTTTACGCGAATTTAGCGATCAAATCACCCAAACTTTAAGCAGCTGTAAAATGGCGACATTTTAAGATAAACTTTAAAAAACGCAAACTTAAAGATAGGAAATGTAATGTTCTATCAAATTGCTATCTAGAAATTTCTATACTGTTTTTTTACCCAATTTTTTTTTTTAAATGCCCTCAAGATAAAAATTTCGAACATTAAAAAAACGGAATATATGTGGAAGAACCACATATGGACAATACCTAAACCAAATTTCAAAGCAATATCTTTATTTTTGACTGACTTATGGCTCCCAAGTATGAGTAACTCGACGTCATATTGTGAAGTTGCGTTTTTTTTTGCTTCTATTGACCAGATACAGGCAAATAAATCCCAGCACTGTATGTGAGATAAAGCTGGTATAGAAACATGCTTTCTTATTTATATTTATCAATTTCAAATTTTGACCATATGTGACCTGATTTTTTTTAAATTCCCCTACCCATGAATAGGTAGGCAGGAGTGCCCTTCCATGATCATGTGACCTGAGTACGTTAATTACCAGAGTGTTTAATAATTGCATTGGTTATGCAATCACGTTAGGTCACACCGCTCCCCTTGCTTGACCTGCTTGCTTGACCTTGCTTGACAACTTGACCTGAGCTTGACGCTAACTTCACTTAAATGAGGTCATATGGTAAAATGACTATCATTATCGAATTCTACTTGTAAATTAGACCATAAAACATGTATCGCATGACTTTCGAAAATCTTCTGCGCTTAGTGACCTTTTGTGACCTGACCCTGACCCTGACCTTTGCCAACAATCTCATTTTAGCTCATACGGGATGTGTATTATACCTTTGGGAGCACTTTGGGTGATCATGGTCGCAATCAAAGGCTTTGGATTGAAAGTATGGTCCATAAACTCAAATGCCTCGAGTTTTACATTTGACCTGACCTTGACCTGATGTGACTTCAATTCGAAAATTTCGCCTATCTTTTAGATGCGTCTCATTGAGAGATTTCGAATGCCGCCTTGCGTGTCTCGCTGCGATCATTGGTTCCGGAGATAACGAGGGGGGGGGGGGGGGGGGTAATATCCCCCCTCCCCTCCGGTCAATGGCGGGTTAAAGACGTCATGTCATTCTTGTTGAAAAATACGATAAATGTTTGACATCGTCGAAAAGGGAGTTTTGAAGCAAACTGCAATTAAAAAACTCCAAAAGAAAGGAAATGTCATTCTCTTCAAAATGGCTTTCTCGGATTTTCGAAATATTCCATTTTTGCCCCCAAAACAATGCAAAAGGTGTTTGTTTCGGAAGAATTTCCACAAAATCATTTTTTTAAAGATATTAAAAAATGGAATATATATTGGAGAACCAAGTATGGACCAAAACCAAACCAAACTAAATTAAATTTCAAAGCAATAGCCTTATTTTTGACTGACTTATGGGCTGGCTTTCTAAGTATTAGTAACTCATGACGTCATTTTTTTAAGTTGCGGTTTTTTACTTTAGGTGACCAGATACAGACAAATGAATGCCACCTCTGTATTTCTGAGACAAACTGGTCTATAAACATGCCTTTTTATTTAGATTAATCAATTTCAAATTTTGACATTTTATGACCTGACCTTGACCTGATATGGGATCAGGTTGTGAAAATTGCTGCTACTATCGAATTATACGTATAAATAACCCATAAAATGTGTCGCATGGCTTTCTTAGATCTCTGCCTAGTGACCCTTTGTGATGTGACTTTAACATTTGCTTACAATTTCACTTTTGTTTATGCGGGAGATGCATAATACCTTTGAGAGCACCTTGTGCGATAATAGTCGCAATCTAAGGCTTAGGATGGAAAGTATGGCACGCTCAAATACCTCAATTTTGACCTTTGACCTAGCCTTGACCTGACATGTGACTTTATTTTTAAAATTTCGCGTACGCTATAGAAATCTCATTAAAGGGACATTGCCACCTTTCTGAAAGTTGTCAAATATACGCCGGTTGTACCCGAGAATATGAAGTAAGTGCTGCTGACAACGATGGGGATATTTTTTTCTCTCGAAAACGTCACTCAATTTATAATAATTAAGTTTTTAAAATTTGGGTTGATGACGTCATTATTGAGCTAAATAGAGCTATAGATAAATCCTTTACGCTGCCAAAGTTTGACACAATTTTTGTCAGACAATTCTGGCGATTCAAATACAAGCAGGTACCAGGTAAACTGTGTCGCACTCACTTGAACACCGAAGTCTTGTCACTGAAAGCTCCACATACCACACATCGAATTCTTGGCATCGTTTGAAAATTGCATTAGAGTTTCACTCTTAACGAAACGCGTAAATATCTCCAAGGTTTACCTTAAAACAAGTCGACTATCATCACCATTGGGTAAAGAGAGACGACGTCATCGGCTTTAAACCCCTATTCAAATACACGTGGGAAAGGGCGGATTCAGGATATTTTAGGAGGGGTGACCGCAGGCCAATTTAGGGTCGCCTTCCAAAGAAAGGGCGCCGTCACTGACCGAAAGGGCGCCGTCACTGGCCGAAAGGGCGCCGTCAATGGCCGATAGGACGCAGTCACTGGCCGGAAGGGCACCGTCAATGGCCGAAAGGGCGCCATCAATGGCCGTATGGGCGCCGTCACTGGCCGGAAGGGCGCCTCGGGTCAAAAGGACCAGGCCATGACCTGTATATCCTGATACTCGGTAAGTTACTTTCAACAGGGCGCCCCAAAAGGGCGTCCAAGCGGTCCATAGGGACGCTGCGTGCTCACGGGCTGTCCATCGCCGGGCGCCTGGCAGCGCCCGGCGACAGACAGCCCGTGGGGCGCCCTTCTAGTGGGGGGGGGGGGGGGGGGGGCGCGACCGCTGCGGCCACCCCCTGGATCCGCCCCTGTACGTGGGGTTTATTTGTTACAATTGTCAAGACCAAGCTCGAATTTCTTTTCGAATAGACCTATGTGGTTGTTTTAACTGCTACCCTACTTAATTTCAAAGCAAATCCAACAACATGGCTATCTCAACTCAAAACTAATGTTAAGGTGGAAATGTCCCTTTAAAGGGATTATACGGGTTTCCGTCCTGAAAGGAAATGCACTTTTTTGCACTTGTATGGGCTTTAAACAACATGTTTTAAAAATATACCATGAACCTCAATGCTCATTTAGTCCATTATTTCAGCAATTATCAGCGTTAAAGACTGGGCGTATTTCAAGACTTGTAAGTTGTATCAGATAATGAGTACTTGATCGGCATTACTGTCCATCACTTTCTTATCTTATAATCTGCATCAAATTCGATGTTGCGGTAATCTGCGCGACTGAGACAAAATAGCGGTTACGAACTCAGAAGCAAGCTGCCGCAAGAGGGTTTATTTACTGTTTACTATAGCACCTTCACCATAAAAAAGATCATGTGACCGTGAAGAGGAAAATCCAAGATGGAGGCCAATTCCGCCCCAGGACACTTCTCCCGAACGGCCACCCCCATATCAATATAAATGAATTGAATTAAGCTTACCTTTACATGAATGATGAAGGTAAGCCAGAAATTGGGAAATTGTATGAAATTGCTATGTAAACATATCGTATTGATGTAAACCACCTTGGCATACGTGATAATTCTTGCGCTCTTTGCCATCTTGATGACGATTGTAGAAGGAGTTGCTAAATTAAAGACGCTCTAAGCTGGGCAAGGAATCCATGCGTTTTTTCTCTCGTTTTTCATAAATTTTAGAGCTTCGAATTATCTGAAAGTCCTACACTGGATCACAAAAAGATTATTTAATTCAATTCTTACGGGACTATTTATTACTATAGTCTGTTCCACGAGTCTTCTACGTGCATTCAAAGATGTCGAGCGTTATTAAGCGCGTGCTTTAATAAACAAAATCCTAAAATCAAACGCAGCTGAAGAAATATTTTCGGCGAGAACATGCAGGGCGCGGGTTCTTACATCAAGCCAAGGCCGCATAAGGACATCAAGCTACAGCTCTACACAGTGGCGGGTCCAGTGGGGAACAGGGGGTCCTGACCCCCCTCCCCCTTGGGGCCTCGGCCTATCAGGGGCACCAGCGCAGTCAGTTTTTTGTTTGTTAAACAACATAGTTTATTTCCGTAATAGCGTGATTTCGTGGCGATAGTAAACACTATAATAAATGCTATATAAATAGATGGTAAAAAATGCCACTCTTGGTATATACTAAACACTTGATGACTCAGACGTTTATTGACACGCGCACGGCCGTGGTGATTTCCGCCCCCCCCCTCCGTTTTTTCCTGAATAACGGAAAAACGGCGACGCACAGCGCCGCCAAATTTGGCACAGCTATTTCGGCATCAATTACCCACATAGTCTGAATTGTGTTACCTCGGGTCATCTCAGGTCAGGTCACCAGGCCAGGTCACCTGACTCCACCTCCAAAAAGTGTGCGGTCATACCACAGCCACAGTTGTTAGCCGATCGGTTTGAAACTTACAGGATTTCATAAGGAAATAGGTACCTACAATTGTTGTATCTCGGATTTTGTATATTAGTGACCTTAGGTTGGGCCAATTTCGTGACCTCCCCATTGTAAGTCAATGGGGAAATATTAAAATGCTTCCTATTCTGAGGATACGCATGATAGCTTTCCAATTCCTTCTGGATCATGTTATCGTAGGCCATTCATGATGACCCAGTTGCAAGATCCAGGTCATCCGAGGTCACCAACACTTGTTTGTATTTAACCTTCGACAGAATAAAGATAGAGAAGTGCAACCGGTAACAATGTGTTTGTATCATCGAGGCACGTCTCCCAATAGGCAACTTCACCTACTTGGGTCACCACTTGACCTTGACCTGAGGTCAAATTTATCAGTTGACCTAACCTGGTCAAGATGAATATGATTGTGAATATGATTGTGTGTGTGTGTGTGTGTGTGTGTGTGTGTGTGTGTGTGTGTGTGTGTGTGTGTGTGTGTGTGTGTGTGTGTGTGTGTGTGTGTGTGTGTGTGTGTGTGTGTGTGTGTGTGTGTGTGTGTGTGTGTGTGTGTGTGTGTGTGTGTGTGTGTGTGTGTGTGTGTGTGTGTGTGTGTGTGTGTGTGTGTGTGTGTGTGTGTGTGTGTGTGTGTGTCTGTCTGTCTGTCTGTCTGTCTGTCTGTCTGTCTGTCTGTCTGTCTGTCTGTCTGTCTGTCTGTCTGTCTGTCTGTCTGTCTGTCTGTCTGTCTGTCTGTCTGTCTGTCTGTCTGTCTGTCTGTCTGTCTGTCTGTCTGTCTGTCTGTCTGTCTGTCTGTCTGTCTGTCTGTCTGTCTGTCTGTCTGTCTGTCTGTCTGTCTGTCTGTCTGTCTGTCTGTCTGTCTGTCTGTCTGTCTGTCTGTCTGTCTGTCTGTCTGTCTGTCTGTCTGTCTGTCTGTCTGTCTGTCTGTCTGTCTGTCTGTCTGTCTGTCTGTCTGTCTGTCTGTCTGTCTGTCTGTCTGTCTGTCTGTCTGTCTGTCTGTCTGTCTGTCTGTCTGTCTGTCTGTCTGTCTGTCTGTCTGTCTGTCTGTCTGTCTGTCTGTCTGTCTGTCTGTCTGTCTGTCTGTCTGTCTGTCTGTCTGTCTGTCTGTCTGTCTGTCTGTCTGTCTGTCTGTCTGTCTGTCTGTCTGTCTGTCTGTCTGTCTGTCTGTCTGTCTGTCTGTCTGTCTGTCTGTCTGTCTGTCTGTCTGTCTGTCTGTCTGTCTGTCTGTCTGTCTGTCTGTCTGTCTGTCTGTCTGTCTGTCTGTCTGTCTGTCTGTCTGTCTGTCTGTCTGTCTGTCTGTCTGTCTGTCTGTCTGTCTGTCTGTCTGTCTGTCTGTCTGTCTGTCTGTCTGTCTGTCTGTCTGTCTGTCTGTCTGTCTGTCTGTCTGTCTGTCTGTCTGTCTGTCTGTCTGTCTGTCTGTCTGTCTGTCTGTCTGTCTGTCTGTCTGTCTGTCTGTCTGTCTGTCTGTCTGTCTGTCTGTCTGTCTGTCTGTCTGTCTGTCTGTCTGTCTGTCTGTCTGTCTGTCTGTCTGTCTGTCTGTCTGTCTGTCTGTCTGTCTGTCTGTCTGTCTGTCTGTCTGTCTGTCTGTCTGTCTGTCTGTCTGTCTGTCTGTCTGTCTGTCTGTCTGTCTGTCTGTCTGTCTGTCTGTCTGTCTGTCTGTCTGTCTGTCTGTCTGTCTGTCTGTCTGTCTGTCTGTCTGTCTGTCTGTCTGTCTGTCTGTCTGTCTGTCTGTCTGTCTGTCTGTCTGTCTGTCTGTCTGTCTGTCTGTCTGTCTGTCTGTCTGTCTGTCTGTCTGTCTGTCTGTCTGTCTGTCTGTCTGTCTGTCTGTCTGTCTGTCTGTCTGTCTGTCTGTCTGTCTGTCTGTCTGTCTGTCTGTCTGTCTGTCTGTCTGTCTGTCTGTCTGTCTGTCTGTCTGTCTGTCTGTCTGTCTGTCTGTCTGTCTGTCTGTCTGTCTGTCTGTCTGTCTGTCTGTCTGTCTGTCTGTCTGTCTGTCTGTCTGTCTGTCTGTCTGTCTGTCTGTCTGTCTGTCTGTCTGTCTGTCTGTCTGTCTGTCTGTCTGTCTGTCTGTCTGTCTGTCTGTCTGTCTGTCTGTCTGTCTGTCTGTCTGTCTGTCTGTCTGTCTGTCTGTCTGTCTGTCTGTCTGTCTGTCTGTCTGTCTGTCTGTCTGTCTGTCTGTCTGTCTGTCTGTCTGTCTGTCTGTCTGTCTGTCTGTCTGTCTGTCTGTCTGTCTGTCTGTCTGTCTGTCTGTCTGTCTGTCTGTCTGTCTGTCTGTCTGTCTGTCTGTCTGTCTGTCTGTCTGTCTGTCTGTCTGTCTGTCTGTCTGTCTGTCTGTCTGTCTGTCTGTCTGTCTGTCTGTCTGTCTGTCTGTCTGTCTGTCTGTCTGTCTGTCTGTCTGTCTGTCTGTCTGTCTGTCTGTCTGTCTGTCTGTCTGTCTGTCTGTCTGTCTGTCTGTCTGTCTGTCTGTCTGTCTGTCTGTCTGTCTGTCTGTCTGTCTGTCTGTCTGTCTGTCTGTCTGTCTGTCTGTCTGTCTGTCTGTCTGTCTGTCTGTCTGTCTGTCTGTCTGTCTGTCTGTCTGTCTGTCTGTCTGTCTGTCTGTCTGTCTGTCTGTCTGTCTGTCTGTCTGTCTGTCTGTCTGTCTGTCTGTCTGTCTGTCTGTCTGTCTGTCTGTCTGTCTGTCTGTCTGTCTGTCTGTCTGTCTGTCTGTCTGTCTGTCTGTCTGTCTGTCTGTCTGTCTGTCTGTCTGTCTGTCTGTCTGTCTGTCTGTCTGTCTGTCTGTCTGTCTGTCTGTCTGTCTGTCTGTCTGTCTGTCTGTCTGTCTGTCTGTCTGTCTGTCTGTCTGTCTGTCTGTCTGTCTGTCTGTCTGTCTGTCTGTCTGTCTGTCTGTCTGTCTGTCTGTCTGTCTGTCTGTCTGTCTGTCTGTCTGTCTGTCTGTCTGTCTGTCTGTCTGTCTGTCTGTCTGTCTGTCTGTCTGTCTGTCTGTCTGTCTGTCTGTCTGTCTGTCTGTCTGTCTGTCTGTCTGTCTGTCTGTCTGTCTGTCTGTCTGTCTGTCTGTCTGTCTGTCTGTCTGTCTGTCTGTCTGTCTGTCTGTCTGTCTGTCTGTCTGTCTGTCTGTCTGTCTGTCTGTCTGTCTGTCTGTCTGTCTGTCTGTCTGTCTGTCTGTGTCTGTCTGTGTCTGTCTGTGTCTGTCTGTGTCTGTCTGTGTCTGTCTGTGTCTGTCTGTGTCTGTCTGTGTCTGTCTGTGTCTGTCTGTGTCTGTCTGTGTCTGTCTGTGTCTGTCTGTGTCTGTCTGTGTCTGTCTGTGTCTGTCTGTGTCTGTCTGTGTCTGTCTGTGTCTGTCTGTGTCTGTCTGTGTCTGTCTGTGTCTGTCTGTGTCTGTCTGTGTCTGTCTGTGTCTGTCTGTGTCTGTCTGTGTCTGTCTGTGTCTGTCTGTGTCTGTCTGTGTCTGTCTGTGTCTGTCTGTGTCTGTCTGTGTCTGTCTGTGTCTGTCTGTGTCTGTCTGTGTCTGTCTGTGTCTGTCTGTGTCTGTCTGTGTCTGTCTGTGTCTGTCTGTGTCTGTCTGTGTCTGTCTGTGTCTGTCTGTGTCTGTCTGTGTCTGTCTGTGTCTGTCTGTGTCTGTCTGTGTCTGTCTGTCTGTGTCTGTCTGTGTCTGTCTGTGTCTGTCTGTGTCTGTCTGTGTCTGTCTGTGTCTGTCTGTGTCTGTCTGTGTCTGTCTGTGTCTGTCTGTGTCTGTCTGTGTCTGTCTGTGTCTGTCTGTGTCTGTCTGTGTCTGTCTGTGTCTGTCTGTGTCTGTCTGTGTCTGTCTGTCTGTGTCTGTCTGTCTGTGTCTGTCTGTCTGTGTCTGTCTGTCTGTGTCTGTCTGTCTGTGTCTGTCTGTCTGTGTCTGTCTGTCTGTGTCTGTCTGTCTGTGTCTGTCTGTCTGTGTCTGTCTGTCTGTGTCTGTCTGTCTGTGTCTGTCTGTCTGTGTCTGTCTGTCTGTGTCTGTCTGTCTGTGTCTGTCTGTCTGTGTCTGTCTGTCTGTGTCTGTCTGTCTGTGTCTGTCTGTCTGTGTCTGTCTGTCTGTGTCTGTCTGTCTGTGTCTGTCTGTCTGTGTCTGTCTGTCTGTGTCTGTCTGTCTGTGTCTGTCTGTCTGTGTCTGTCTGTCTGTGTCTGTCTGTCTGTGTCTGTCTGTCTGTGTCTGTCTGTCTGTGTCTGTCTGTCTGTGTCTGTCTGTCTGTGTCTGTCTGTCTGTGTCTGTCTGTCTGTGTCTGTCTGTCTGTGTCTGTCTGTCTGTGTCTGTCTGTCTGTGTCTGTCTGTCTGTGTCTGTCTGTCTGTGTCTGTCTGTCTGTGTCTGTCTGTCTGTGTCTGTCTGTCTGTGTCTGTCTGTCTGTGTCTGTCTGTCTGTGTCTGTCTGTCTGTGTCTGTCTGTCTGTGTCTGTCTGTCTGTGTCTGTCTGTCTGTGTCTGTCTGTCTGTGTCTGTCTGTCTGTGTCTGTCTGTCTGTGTCTGTCTGTCTGTGTCTGTCTGTCTGTGTCTGTCTGTCTGTGTCTGTCTGTCTGTGTCTGTCTGTCTGTGTCTGTCTGTCTGTGTCTGTCTGTCTGTGTCTGTCTGTCTGTGTCTGTCTGTCTGTGTCTGTCTGTCTGTGTCTGTCTGTCTGTGTCTGTCTGTCTGTGTCTGTCTGTCTGTGTCTGTCTGTCTGTGTCTGTCTGTCTGTGTCTGTCTGTCTGTGTCTGTCTGTCTGTGTCTGTCTGTCTGTGTCTGTCTGTCTGTGTCTGTCTGTCTGTGTCTGTCTGTCTGTGTCTGTCTGTCTGTGTCTGTCTGTCTGTGTCTGTCTGTCTGTGTCTGTCTGTCTGTGTCTGTCTGTCTGTGTCTGTCTGTCTGTGTCTGTCTGTCTGTGTCTGTCTGTCTGTGTCTGTCTGTCTGTGTCTGTCTGTCTGTGTCTGTCTGTCTGTGTCTGTCTGTCTGTGTCTGTCTGTCTGTGTCTGTCTGTCTGTGTCTGTCTGTCTGTGTCTGTCTGTCTGTGTCTGTCTGTGTCTGTCTGTGTCTGTCTGTGTCTGTCTGTGTCTGTCTGTGTCTGTCTGTGTCTGTCTGTCTGTGTCTGTCTGTGTCTGTCTGTGTCTGTCTGTGTCTGTCTGTGTCTGTCTGTGTCTGTCTGTGTCTGTCTGTGTCTGTCTGTGTCTGTCTGTGTCTGTCTGTGTCTGTCTGTGTCTGTCTGTGTCTGTCTGTGTCTGTCTGTGTCTGTCTGTGTCTGTCTGTGTCTGTCTGTGTCTGTCTGTGTCTGTCTGTGTCTGTCTGTGTCTGTCTGTGTCTGTCTGTGTCTGTCTGTGTCTGTCTGTGTCTGTCTGTGTCTGTCTGTGTCTGTCTGTGTCTGTCTGTGTCTGTCTGTGTCTGTCTGTGTCTGTCTGTGTCTGTCTGTGTCTGTCTGTGTCTGTCTGTGTCTGTCTGTGTCTGTCTGTGTCTGTCTGTGTCTGTCTGTGTCTGTCTGTGTCTGTCTGTGTCTGTCTGTGTCTGTCTGTGTCTGTCTGTGTCTGTCTGTGTCTGTCTGTGTCTGTCTGTGTCTGTCTGTGTCTGTCTGTGTCTGTCTGTGTCTGTCTGTGTCTGTCTGTGTCTGTCTGTGTCTGTCTGTGTCTGTCTGTGTCTGTCTGTGTCTGTCTGTGTCTGTCTGTGTCTGTCTGTGTCTGTCTGTGTCTGTCTGTGTCTGTCTGTGTCTGTCTGTGTCTGTCTGTGTCTGTCTGTGTCTGTCTGTGTCTGTCTGTGTCTGTCTGTGTCTGTCTGTGTCTGTCTGTGTCTGTCTGTGTCTGTCTGTGTCTGTCTGTGTCTGTCTGTGTCTGTCTGTGTCTGTCTGTGTCTGTCTGTGTCTGTCTGTGTCTGTCTGTGTCTGTCTGTGTCTGTCTGTGTCTGTCTGTGTCTGTCTGTGTCTGTCTGTGTCTGTCTGTGTCTGTCTGTGTCTGTCTGTGTCTGTCTGTGTCTGTCTGTGTCTGTCTGTGTCTGTCTGTGTCTGTCTGTGTCTGTCTGTGTCTGTCTGTGTCTGTCTGTGTCTGTCTGTGTCTGTCTGTGTCTGTCTGTGTCTGTCTGTGTCTGTCTGTGTCTGTCTGTGTCTGTCTGTGTCTGTCTGTGTCTGTCTGTGTCTGTCTGTGTCTGTCTGTGTCTGTCTGTGTCTGTCTGTGTCTGTCTGTGTCTGTCTGTGTCTGTCTGTGTCTGTCTGTGTCTGTCTGTGTCTGTCTGTGTCTGTCTGTGTCTGTCTGTGTCTGTCTGTGTCTGTCTGTGTCTGTCTGTGTCTGTCTGTGTCTGTCTGTGTCTGTCTGTGTCTGTCTGTGTCTGTCTGTGTCTGTCTGTGTCTGTCTGTGTCTGTCTGTGTCTGTCTGTGTCTGTCTGTGTCTGTCTGTGTCTGTGTCTGTCTGTGTCTGTCTGTGTCTGTCTGTGTCTGTCTGTGTCTGTCTGTGTCTGTCTGTGTCTGTCTGTGTCTGTCTGTGTCTGTCTGTGTCTGTCTGTGTCTGTCTGTGTCTGTCTGTGTCTGTCTGTGTCTGTCTGTGTCTGTCTGTGTCTGTCTGTGTCTGTCTGTGTCTGTCTGTGTCTGTCTGTGTCTGTCTGTGTCTGTCTGTGTCTGTCTGTGTCTGTCTGTGTCTGTCTGTGTCTGTCTGTGTCTGTCTGTGTGTGTCTGTGTCTGTGTGTGTCTGTCTGTGTGTGTCTGTGTCTGTGTGTGTCTGTCTGTGTGTGTCTGTCTGTGTGTGTGTCTGTCTGTGTGTGTCTGTCTGTGTGTGTCTGTCTGTGTGTGTCTGTCTGTGTGTGTCTGTCTGTGTGTGTCTGTCTGTGTGTGTCTGTCTGTGTGTGTCTGTCTGTGTGTGTCTGTCTGTGTGTGTCTGTCTGTGTGTGTCTGTCTGTGTGTGTCTGTCTGTGTGTGTCTGTCTGTGTGTGTCTGTCTGTGTGTGTCTGTCTGTGTGTGTCTGTCTGTGTGTGTCTGTCTGTGTGTGTCTGTCTGTGTGTGTCTGTCTGTGTGTGTCTGTCTGTGTGTGTCTGTCTGTGTGTGTCTGTCTGTGTGTGTCTGTCTGTGTGTGTGTCTGTCTGTGTGTGTCTGTCTGTGTGTGTCTGTCTGTGTGTGTCTGTGTGTGTCTGTCTGTGTGTGTCTGTCTGTGTGTGTCTGTCTGTGTGTGTCTGTCTGTGTGTGTCTGTCTGTGTGTGTCTGTCTGTGTGTGTCTGTCTGTGTGTGTCTGTCTGTGTGTGTCTGTCTGTGTGTGTCTGTCTGTGTGTGTCTGTCTGTGTGTGTCTGTCTGTGTGTGTCTGTCTGTGTGTGTCTGTCTGTGTGTGTCTGTCTGTGTGTGTCTGTCTGTGTGTGTCTGTCTGTGTGTGTCTGTCTGTGTGTGTCTGTCTGTGTGTGTCTGTCTGTGTGTGTCTGTCTGTGTGTCTGTCTGTGTGTGTCTGTCTGTGTGTGTCTGTCTGTGTGTGTCTGTCTGTGTGTGTCTGTCTGTGTGTGTCTGTCTGTGTGTGTCTGTCTGTGTGTGTCTGTCTGTGTGTGTCTGTCTGTGTGTGTCTGTCTGTGTGTGTCTGTCTGTGTGTGTCTGTCTGTGTGTGTCTGTCTGTGTGTGTCTGTCTGTGTGTGTCTGTCTGTGTGTGTCTGTCTGTGTGTGTCTGTCTGTGTGTGTCTGTCTGTGTGTGTCTGTCTGTGTGTGTCTGTCTGTGTGTGTCTCTGTGTGTGTCTGTCTGTGTGTGTCTGTCTGTGTGTGTCTGTCTGTGTGTGTGTCTGTGTGTGTCTGTCTGTGTGTGTCTGTGTCTGTGTCTGTGTCTTGTGTGTCTGTGTCTGTGTGTGTCTGTGTCTGTGTGTGTCTGTGTCTGTGTGTCTGTGTCTGTGTGTGTCTGTGTCTGTGTGTGTCTGTGTCTGTGTGTGTCTGTGTCTGTGTGTGTCTGTGTCTGTGTGTGTCTGTGTCTGTGTGTGTCTGTGTCTGTGTGTGTCTGTGTCTGTGTGTGTCTGTGTCTGTGTGTGTCTGTGTCTGTGTGTGTCTGTGTCTGTGTGTGTCTGTGTCTGTGTGTGTCTGTGTCTGTGTGTGTCTGTGTCTGTGTGTGTCTGTGTCTGTGTGTGTCTGTGTCTGTGCTGTGTCTGTGTCTGTGTGTGTCTGTGTCTGTGTGTGTCTGTGTCTGTGTGTGTCTGTGTCTGTGTGTGTCTGTCTGTGTGTGTCTGTGTCTGTGTGTGTCTGTGTCTGTGTGTGTCTGTCTGTGCTGTGTCGTGTCTGTGTGTGTCTGTGTCTGTGTGTGTCTGTGTCTGTCGTGTGTCTGTGTCTGTCTGTCTGTCTGTGTCTGTCTGTCTGTCGTGTCTGTCTGTCGGTGTCTGTCTGTCGGTGTCTGTCTGTCGGTGTCTGTCTGTCGGTGTCTGTCTGTCGTGTCTGTCTGTCGGTGTCTGTCTGTCGGTGTCTGTCTGTCTTGTCTGCTGTCTGTCTGTCTGTCTGTGTCTGTCTGTCTGTGTCTGTCTGTCTGTGTCTGTCTGTCTGTGTCTGTCTGTCTGTGTCTGTCTGTCTGTCTGTGTCTGTCTGTCTGTCTGTGTCTGTCTGTCTGTCTGTGTCTGTCTGTCTGTCTGTGTCTGTCTGTCTGTCTGTGTCTGTCTGTCTGTCTGTGTCTGTCTGTCTGTCTGTGTCTGTCTGTCTGTCTGTGTCTGTCTGTCTGTCTGTGTCTGTCTGTCTGTCTGTGTCTGTCTGTCTGTCTGTGTCTGTCTGTCTGTCTGTGTCTGTCTGTCTGTCTGTGTCTGTCTGTCTGTCTGTGTCTGTCTGTCTGTCTGTGTCTGTCTGTCTGTCTGTGTCTGTCTGTCTGTCTGTGTCTGTCTGTCTGTCTGTGTCTGTCTGTCTGTCTGTGTCTGTCTGTCTGTCTGTGTCTGTCTGTCTGTCTGTGTCTGTCTGTCTGTCTGTGTCTGTCTGTCTGTCTGTGTCTGTCTGTCTGTCTGTGTCTGTCTGTCTGTCTGTGTCTGTCTGTCTGTCTGTGTCTGTCTGTCTGTCTGTGTCTGTCTGTCTGTCTGTGTCTGTCTGTCTGTCTGTGTCTGTCTGTCTGTCTGTGTCTGTCTGTCTGTCTGTGTCTGTCTGTCTGTCTGTGTCTGTCTGTCTGTCTGTGTCTGTCTGTCTGTCTGTGTCTGTCTGTCTGTCTGTGTCTGTCTGTCTGTCTGTGTCTGTCTGTCTGTCTGTGTCTGTCTGTCTGTCTGTGTCTGTCTGTCTGTCTGTGTCTGTCTGTCTGTCTGTGTCTGTCTGTCTGTCTGTGTCTGTCTGTCTGTCTGTGTCTGTCTGTCTGTCTGTGTCTGTCTGTCTGTCTGTGTCTGTCTGTCTGTCTGTGTCTGTCTGTCTGTCTGTGTCTGTCTGTCTGTCTGTGTCTGTCTGTCTGTCTGTGTCTGTCTGTCTGTCTGTGTCTGTCTGTCTGTCTGTGTCTGTCTGTCTGTCTGTGTCTGTCTGTCTGTCTGTGTCTGTCTGTCTGTCTGTGTCTGTCTGTCTGTCTGTGTCTGTCTGTTGTCTGTGTCTGTCTGTCTGTCTGTGTCTGTCTGTCTGTCTGTGTCTGTCTGTCTGTCTGTGTCTGTCTGTCTGTCTGTGTCTGTCTGTCTGTCTGTGTCTGTCTGTCTGTCTGTGTCTGTCTGTCTGTCTGTGTCTGTCTGTCTGTCTGTCTGTCTGTCTGTGTCTGTCTGTCTGTGTCTGTCTGTCTGTGTCTGTCTGTCTGTGTCTGTCTGTCTGTGTCTGTCTGTCTGTGTCTGTCTGTCTGTGTCTGTCTGTCTGTGTCTGTCTGTCTGTGTCTGTCTGTCTGTGTCTGTCTGTCTGTGTCTGTCTGTCTGTGTCTGTCTGTCTGTGTCTGTCTGTCTGTGTCTGTCTGTCTGTGTCTGTCTGTCTGTGTCTGTCTGTCTGTGTCTGTCTGTCTGTGTCTGTCTGTCTGTGTCTGTCTGTCTGTGTCTGTCTGTCTGTGTCTGTCTGTCTGTGTCTGTCTGTCTGTGTCTGTCTGTCTGTGTCTGTCTGTCTGTGTCTGTCTGTCTGTGTCTGTCTGTCTGTGTCTGTCTGTCTGTGTCTGTCTGTCTGTGTCTGTCTGTCTGTGTCTGTCTGTCTGTGTCTGTCTGTCTGTGTCTGTCTGTCTGTGTCTGTCTGTCTGTGTCTGTCTGTCTGTGTCTGTCTGTCTGTGTCTGTCTGTCTGTGTCTGTCTGTCTGTGTCTGTCTGTCTGTGTCTGTCTGTCTGTGTCTGTCTGTCTGTGTCTGTCTGTCTGTGTCTGTCTGTCTGTGTCTGTCTGTCTGTGTCTGTCTGTCTGTGTCTGTCTGTCTGTGTCTGTCTGTCTGTGTCTGTCTGTCTGTGTCTGTCTGTCTGTGTCTGTCTGTCTGTGTCTGTCTGTCTGTGTCTGTCTGTCTGTGTCTGTCTGTCTGTGTCTGTCTGTCTGTGTCTGTCTGTCTGTGTCTGTCTGTCTGTGTCTGTCTGTCTGTGTCTGTCTGTCTGTGTCTGTCTGTCTGTGTCTGTCTGTCTGTGTCTGTCTGTCTGTGTCTGTCTGTCTGTGTCTGTCTGTCTGTGTCTGTCTGTCTGTGTCTGTCTGTCTGTGTCTGTCTGTCTGTGTCTGTCTGTCTGTGTCTGTCTGTCTGTGTCTGTCTGTCTGTGTCTGTCTGTCTGTGTCTGTCTGTCTGTGTCTGTCTGTCTGTGTCTGTCTGTCTGTGTCTGTCTGTCTGTGTCTGTCTGTCTGTGTCTGTCTGTCTGTGTCTGTCTGTCTGTGTCTGTCTGTCTGTGTCTGTCTGTCTGTGTCTGTCTGTCTGTGTCTGTCTGTCTGTGTCTGTCTGTCTGTGTCTGTCTGTCTGTGTCTGTCTGTCTGTGTCTGTCTGTCTGTGTCTGTCTGTGTGTGTGTCTGTCTGTGTGTGTCTGTCTGTGTGTCTGTGTCTGTCTGTCTGTGTGTGTCTGTCTGTGTGTGTCTGTCTGTCTGTCTGTGTGTCTGTCTGTCTGTGTGTGTCTGTCTGTGTGTGTGTCTGTCTGTGTGTGTGTCTGTCTGTGTGTGTCTGTCTGGGTCTGTCTGTGTGTGTCTGTCTGTGTGTGTGTCTGTCTGTGTGTGTGTCTGTCTGTGTGTGTGTCTGTCTGTGTGTGTGTCTGTCTGTGTGTGTGTCTGTCTGTGTGTGTGTCTGTCTGTGTGTGTGTCTGTCTGTGTGTGTGTCTGTCTGTGTGTGTGTCTGTCTGTGTGTGTGTCTGTCTGTGTGTGTGTCTGTCTGTGTGTGTGTCTGTCTGTGTGTGTGTCTGTCTGTGTGTGTGTCTGTCTGTGTGTGTGTCTGTCTGTGTGTGTGTCTGTCTGTGTGTGTGTCTGTCTGTGTGTGTGTCTGTCTGTGTGTGTGTCTGTCTGTGTGTGTGTCTGTCTGTGTGTGTGTCTGTCTGTGTGTGTGTCTGTCTGTGTGTGTGTCTGTCTGTGTGTGTGTCTGTCTGTGTGTGTGTCTGTCTGTGTGTGTGTCTGTCTGTGTGTGTGTCTGTCTGTGTGTGTGTCTGTCTGTGTGTGTGTCTGTCTGTGTGTGTGTCTGTCTGTGTGTGTGTCTGTCTGTGTGTGTGTCTGTCTGTGTGTGTGTCTGTCTGTGTGTGTGTCTGTCTGTGTGTGTGTCTGTCTGTGTGTGTGTCTGTCTGTGTGTGTGTCTGTCTGTGTGTGTGTCTGTCTGTGTGTGTGTCTGTCTGTGTGTGTGTCTGTCTGTGTGTGTGTCTGTCTGTGTGTGTGTCTGTCTGTGTGTGTGTCTGTCTGTGTGTGTGTCTGTCTGTGTGTGTGTCTGTCTGTGTGTGTGTCTGTCTGTGTGTGTGTCTGTCTGTGTGTGTGTCTGTCTGTGTGTGTGTCTGTCTGTGTGTGTGTCTGTCTGTGTGTGTGTCTGTCTGTGTGTGTGTCTGTCTGTGTGTGTGTCTGTCTGTGTGTGTGTCTGTCTGTGTGTGTGTCTGTCTGTGTGTGTGTCTGTCTGTGTGTGTGTCTGTCTGTGTGTGTGTCTGTCTGTGTGTGTGTCTGTCTGTGTGTGTGTCTGTCTGTGTGTGTGTCTGTCTGTGTGTGTGTCTGTCTGTGTGTGTGTCTGTCTGTGTGTGTGTCTGTCTGTGTGTGTGTCTGTCTGTGTGTGTGTCTGTCTGTGTGTGTGTCTGTCTGTGTGTGTGTCTGTCTGTGTGTGTGTCTGTCTGTGTGTGTGTCTGTCTGTGTGTGTGTCTGTCTGTGTGTGTGTCTGTCTGTGTGTGTGTCTGTCTGTGTGTGTGTCTGTCTGTGTGTGTGTCTGTCTGTGTGTGTGTCTGTCTGTGTGTGTGTCTGTCTGTGTGTGTGTCTGTCTGTGTGTGTGTCTGTCTGTGTGTGTGTCTGTCTGTGTGTGTGTCTGTCTGTGTGTGTGTCTGTCTGTGTGTGTGTCTGTCTGTGTGTGTGTCTGTCTGTGTGTGTGTCTGTCTGTGTGTGTGTCTGTCTGTGTGTGTGTCTGTCTGTGTGTGTGTCTGTCTGTGTGTGTGTCTGTCTGTGTGTGTGTCTGTCTGTGTGTGTGTCTGTCTGTGTGTGTGTCTGTCTGTGTGTGTGTCTGTCTGTGTGTGTGTCTGTCTGTGTGTGTGTCTGTCTGTGTGTGTGTCTGTCTGTGTGTGTGTCTGTCTGTGTGTGTGTGTCTGTCTGTGTGTGTGTGTCTGTCTGTGTGTGTGTGTCTGTCTGTGTGTGTGTGTCTGTCTGTGTGTGTGTGTCTGTCTGTGTGTGTGTGTCTGTCTGTGTGTGTGTGTCTGTCTGTGTGTGTGTGTCTGTCTGTGTGTGTGTGTCTGTCTGTGTGTGTGTGTCTGTCTGTGTGTGTGTGTCTGTCTGTGTGTGTGTGTCTGTCTGTGTGTGTGTGTCTGTCTGTGTGTGTGTGTCTGTCTGTGTGTGTGTGTCTGTCTGTGTGTGTGTGTCTGTCTGTGTGTGTGTGTCTGTCTGTGTGTGTGTGTCTGTCTGTGTGTGTGTGTCTGTCTGTGTGTGTGTGTCTGTCTGTGTGTGTGTCTGTCTGTGTGTGTGTCTGTCTGTGTGTGTGTCTGTCTGTGTGTGTGTCTGTCTGTGTGTGTGTCTGTCTGTGTGTGTGTCTGTCTGTGTGTGTGTCTGTCTGTGTGTGTGTCTGTCTGTGTGTGTGTCTGTCTGTGTGTGTGTCTGTCTGTGTGTGTGTCTGTCTGTGTGTGTGTCTGTCTGTGTGTGTGTCTGTCTGTGTGTGTGTCTGTCTGTGTGTGTGTCTGTCTGTGTGTGTGTCTGTCTGTGTGTGTGTCTGTCTGTGTGTGTGTCTGTCTGTGTGTG
>JAXIVJ010006168.1:0-55000 GCA_036785665.1 Chirona hameri
GGATCAAGCTAGGGAATAGGCTATCTATTTTACGTTAAGTGAATTGTTCAAAGTAAATATAATGCCTATCTTACGTTAAGTATTTCGTTCAAAGTCAAAATTAAGTAAAACACGAGACACACATACATACATATTTCATTCCATACTCACACAGACACACATACACTTGGACATACACCTGTGAAAAGGTGTTAGTGTTGACGGAGCCGGGGTGGCATCATTGCAGCAACGGGAGACTGTCAACGAGGTAGTTATCTGCGGTGATCTGAACTGTGACTTGTTAAAATCCACCAGTGACCCTGCCAAGAAGCGCCTGAATGACTTTATTTCCGACCATTCCCTGTTCCAACATGTAACATCGCGTACATATTATTCTGGGTCACTGTTAGATGTCCTATTAACGACCTGCAGCCGCTTTGTGAGACGCTGTACCACCCGTTTTTGCGACTTTAGTCCGCATAGGTTTGTTCGCGCCGTAGTAGAAGTGCCGCGATACCGTCTCCCAAAACGTGTCGTCCGGTCCCGCTGTCTCCGTCGCATTAACCTCGCTGACTTTCATTACGACCTGATCCGAGCTGACTGGGGTAGCGTGACGCCGCTCTGACAGTAGCCTTTAAATGGAAAACGTTTCTTGTTACCTTCCTACCGATTGTCGATGCCCATGCCCCGGTGCGGTCCGTCCGTATTCGGAATGCCTGTGCGCACGTGGTTAGTAACGAGACCAAGGGACTTATGTCTCGTCGCCGCGAGGCATTAGAGGTCCATGGGCATAGATCTGCTATATATAAAGAAATCAATCGCGCTGTGCGGACGGCTATCCGACGTGACACCTATGATGACGTGCGCCGACGGATTCAGCAGGACGGGCGCGCCTCGATGTGAAGGGCGATAAGGTCGGTCGTAGGCGGTGGGAAGGCCGACCGAGCGCAACCCGAGGCGACGCCGGACCAGCTGAACGAGTTTTTTTTTGTGAGCGTAGGACCACGCGTGGCGTCCGAGGTGCGGGACATGGGAGAGCCCGATCTACCCTGTCGACTGCCTCGTGTTGGGGCCTGCGCGTTCAGCCTGGTGCCATTGACGCTGTCCGAGCTGCGGGCGCTCGTGCTCGGCATGAATAGTTCCTCTGCCTGCGGCGAGGACGGCGTCACCATCCATATGATCCGCCTGTCATTTGAGGCGATCGGCAGTGTGTTCCTGCATTTGCTCAACTCCAGCCTGTCTAACGCCCAGGTCCCTGAATCCTGGAAACATTCCCTGGTCTATCGTATCCACAAATCCGGCGATCCTTCCGATCCATCCAACTTCCGGCCAATCTCTATCGCTCCTGTTTTCGCCAAAATTGTAGAGCGGGCCGTGCACCAACAGCTTTACAATTACCTTTCCCAAAACCACCTCCTGTCCCCAACTCAGCACGGTTTTCGTCCTCGTCACTCGACGGAAACCGCGCTGATATCCATAACTGACCAAATCCTATCCGCCAATGACCGCGGCGACCTCTCTCTCCTCTGCCTGCTGGATTTGAGCAAATGCTTTGATGTGATAGACCACCAAAAACTCCTCACCAAATTACAACTTCACGGCGTAGCTACTTCCTGGTTTTCAGCCTACCTTCACAATCACACCCAGAGTGTCAGCCTCACTGACAATCTGGGTAGCACCAAAAAAATCTTCCCCGCTCCCCAACGGCATCGGCGTTTTTCAAGGCTTTGCTCTCGGCCATTTACTCTACTGCGTCTTCGCTAACGACCTGAGTATGTTTGTCGAGGACGCAGTGGTGGTACAGTACGCCGATGACACCCAAATTTTAGTCTCTGGCAAGAAGTCACAATTCCAAAACATCTTAGCCAAGATGGAGCGGGTCTTGGCCTCTATCGATTGTTGGTTCCGAGCCAGCGGATTGAAAGTAAATGCCGGTAAAACGCAACTGATGCTGCTGGGAAGCACCCAAAATCTTCGCAACGTCCCCAACTTCACTGTCAAATTTCGCGATCACCATTTACTCCCCGTTTCTGATGCAAAAAAAACTCGGTCTGACCTTTGATCGCGCCCTCAGCTGGGACAGTCACGTCTCTGCTGTTACTAGACAATATTTCGGCACTCTATCTGGTCTATCAAATCTAAGGAACCACCTGCCACCATCCGTAATCGCCGCCCTGGTTCAGGCCCTTGTTTTCTCGCAGATCCGATACTGTATCTCTCTGTATGGCAACTGCACACAGACAAACCTATCTCGTATTCAAACAATTATTAACTATGCTGCTAAAGTGATTTTCGGCCGCAAAATGTTTGATCACGTGTCTGATCTGCTTGGGAACTTGGGCTGGCTCAGCGCAGACCAGCTCGTGCGCTATCACTCCATGTGCCTATTACACAAAGTGTGGCGCTCAGGCGAGCCCGAGATCTTGGCTGGCGGGCTCGTGCGTGTGTCCGAGACTCGTCAGCGGTCCACGCGACAGGACCACGACCTGATAGTGCTGCGGTCAAGGTCAGCCATGGGACAGCGACGTTTTTACAGCCGTGCTCCGCGCGACTACAACGGGCTCCCGCCTGACCTGACGCGACTCTCGGTGCACCTGTTTGCGGGACGCCTAAAGCGCCATCTGCGCGGCGGCGGAGGAGTTACATGATCGGTCGGCCACTGTGGTGTGCGTGCGTGCGTGCGTGCGTGCGTGCGCGTGTGTGTGTGTGTGTGTGTGTGTGTGTGTGTGTGTGTGTGTGTGTGTGTGTGTGTGTGTGTGTGTGTGTGTGTGTGTGTGTGTGTGTGTGTGTGTGTGTGTGTGTGTGCGCGTGCGTGTGCGTGCGCGTGCGCGTGCGCGTGCGCGTGTGCACATCCTTTCATCGACATCGGACCTACGGACGCCTTCTAGCCAGCCTTCTCCAGCTCTCCACCGCTTCCGGGTGCGGGACCCTGTCCACGTGCTTGTGGCAGGGTCGTTAGACCCTTAGATAGGTAGCCCTTAGATATTTTTAAGTAGGTAACGTAATTTCCACACTTTGCAAGGTAGAGAACCCGCTTCATTCTTTAGATTAATTGCAGCTGGCAACACGTTCTGCCGTATGTGCCACGTTAACGTAATTTAGGTTATTCATTAAACTTTCCCCTCCCTCCTCCGGTCATGGCGACCTCCCCGCCCCTCCGTCCCCTCATGGCAACTTCCCCGCCCCTCCGTCCCCTCATGGCGACCCCCCCCCCCGCCCGGCCCCCTTCAGGAGTCTCTCCCCTCCCGTCCCGGCGCGCGGCCACCCCCCGGCTTCCTTCCGAAGCCACCCGACCCCCTGCAGGGGTCTGCCCCCCCGGACGGTCCTCCTGGACCCCCCGGCTCCCCTCGGGAGCCTCGCCTGGACCGACCCGGTGCTTGGCTCCCCCCCCCCAACACCTCGCCACCCGACGGGCCTGCTCTCCTCCTCATTCAGAGGAAGGACGGAGTGACCATGAGGCACTCCAACCCGTTCGCGGTGCGCCGCCAACTGGTCGCCCTCTGCGGAGAGGTGGCCAGCGCGCGCTCCATCCGTTCCGGCGCTCTGCTGGTTCAGACCCTGTCTGGCCAGCAGACTGCCACCCTCCTAGCCATCCCGTCTTTCATGGACAAGGCTTGTGAGGTAACGGCCCCGGACCACATGAATTCCTGCCAGGGATTCATCCTGTGCCCCGAAGTCAGCAATCTGACTGAGACCGTGCTCCTCCAGGAGCTAGTGACTCAGGGGGTGACAGAAGTGGTCCGGATGCGGTCTAAGCGACCAGGCCCCAACCCCATGGTCCGGCTGCGTTTCCGGGGCTTACAGCTCCCGGAACGCATCTACTGTGGCTACATAGTAGTCACAGTAAAGGAGTGGACCCAAGGGCCACTGCAGTGCAGAGCCTGCTGGCGGTTTTGCCACCACCAGCGTCAGTACTACGCCCGCCAGTCCATCTGCGGGAAGTGCGCCGAGACGCACGACACAGCACAATGTGTCGGTGGCGACACCGCAGCCACTCGCTGCGCGTCGTGCGGGGCCGCCCACCCCGCATGGTCCCGTGACTGCCCTGCCCGAGCCATAGCCGCCGAGCAGACCCGGGCCCGCAAGGCGGTGCCCCCACCCCACCTCCCATCCCAGCGCTGGCCCCCAGCGTCTGGCCCCCGCTGCCCCCATCCCACCGAACCCCACCCGCGCCCCCCCCGTCGGACCTCAAGTGGGTCCACCCCACCGGTGCCACCGCCTGCCCCGTCACAGCGGCGGCCGTGCACACCCCCACCGACGGCAGAGCAGACCGAGTCCCTCCTGTCCCTTCTGGACTCTAGCATCGCCGAGTCCCTTCTGGACTCTGGCAGTGCCCCAGCGGCACCCACTCCCACCCCCGCCGAATCTCTGGCGGAGTCCCCGCTCGAGTCCTCTGAGTCCTCTGAGGACTCTGACGCCTCTATGATCAGAGCCGTCACCCGCCAACTCCCAAACTCCCACCCTCCTCCTCTCTCTGAGGACAGTCAGTCCCTCACCCTCTCCCTGCCATCCCTCCCCTCCCCCCACCCTCCCTCCCAGCTCCCTCGTAGCCCCTCCCCCCCCAGCCCCTCTGAAAGTAACCGCTACCGCCGCAATTTGAGACTGTTCAACAAGAAATAATAAATCACCTCTAACAAATACTTCATTCAGTTGTTTCTGACTAACCGTTAAATTGTGCTGCTGCTGACGTGGAAGTTGCGTGTTGGCTGCCGGTGTTTTGTTTCGGGGGCCCCCTGCTGGATCTCGGCCGCGCGGCGAATGGCCGGCGCTGTTCGTGACGTGGCTGATTTGGCGGGGGATTTCTGAGATGGGACGCCGATGAGCGGTTTTGCGTTGGCGGCGGCATGATTCCCTGTCAAATTGGTCGCTAAATCAGGTTGCTGCCGACGTGGGGTAGCGTGTTGGCTGCCGGTGTCTTGTTGCGGGGGCCCCCTGCTGGATTGGTAGCGCGGCGAACGGTTATGTCTTGGCTGTTCGTTGCGTAGCTGATTTGGCGGGGGATTTCTGCGATGGGGCGCCGATGGTTGATGTGCGGTTTTGCGTTGGCGGCGGCATGATTCCCTGCCAAACCAGTCAGAAATAACTTCCTGACTAACTGTTAAATCAGGTTACTGCTGACGCGGGAGTTGTGGGTTGGCTGCCGGTGTCTTGTTGCGGGGGCCCCCTGCTGGATCTCGGCCGCGCGGCGAATGGCCGGTGCTGTTCGTGACGTGGCTGATTTGGCGGGGGATTTCTGCGATGGGACGCCGATGGCTGATGTGCGATTTTGCGTTGGCGGCGGCATGATTCCCTGCCAAACCAGATCACACGCCGATGCTGCGCCGCGGTGCGGTGGCTGCTGCGCTGCGGTGCAGTGTCCACTGCGCTGCGGTGCAGTATCCACCCTGTCAATCTTTTTTACACTGTTAGGTGATAGTTATCTTGTATTGATAGGTCCCCTCTTAGATTATCTCTACCAAACACGTTTAGCTAAACAAATATAACAGGTTTTTTTTTGCCTTGCGCATTTTTGGCCCGCCGCGCAGGTTTTTCCCCTTTGCTATAGACGCTGTTTTTTTATTATTCAGGACTTTTCGCCCAGCTTAACACACCCCACAACCAGGTCTCGCCGAGGCGCCGGAGCTAGGGAGACTGGCAACAGTCTCCCGCTGTTGCAATGACGGCAACCCACGGCTCCATCAACTCTGACACTGTACAAGTATTCTGCTCTGTGTGTGTATGAAATATATTGTGTATGTATGTGTCTCGTGTTTTATTTTAACTTTGACTTTGAACGAAATACTTAACGTAAGATAGACTTTAGATTTACTGTGAAGAATTCACTTAACGTAAAATAGCTACCCTATTCCCTTTCTTGCTCGGGTTCCCATAAACCGACTAACGTAACTCTTTGCCTGGCAAATTGCCAGAAGTACTTTCCCCAAACCCGGGATATGGCTATAGGCCGGTCCGGGTTAAAAAAAAAAAAAAAAAAACGCGTGTGCGTGTGTGTGTGTGTGTGTGTGTGTGTGTGTGTGTTTGTGTGTGTGTGTGTGTGTGTGTGTGTGTGTGTGTGTGTGTGTGTGTGTGTGTGTGTGTGTTGGTGAGCTGATGCGAGGATAGTGTTTAAGAAAGTGCTATGTCGGGCTGGGAGTTTAAGGGGTGATTAGAGTAAATGTGTTTTTGAAAGGAGGACCAGTCTGCTTTGCGAAGGTTCCATCTAGGCAGGGAGTAAACATTTGTCTGGCCTGAAGGGACTTGTAGTTCTAAGTGAATTGGGAAATGATCTCTAAAAAGAGGGTCAGATTGTACGCTAAATGTAAAAAGTGTCGCGATGCGTGGTGTTGTGAAGGCGAGGTCAATGGCGCTGTAAGTCACCTCGCCTTCTGAGTGGTGTATGTGTGTGGGTGATTGGTCGTTGAGGAAGACCAAACAATGCCGTTCCAGTAGGTCCAGCATAATTTGGCCTCTCCTCGAGTTAGTGCGGCAGCCCTTTGCTTGATGATGGGCGTTTTAGTCGCCCATAATCAAACAGTGGGACGAAAAGAAATAGAGATTAAAATAAGTTCTAGCTGAGCGATTTTAATATTGACGCCGACTGCGTCTAGGGTTGTTGTAAGGTAAATTTGGTGATGCAAGAGTTTATTTGAAATAAGCAAAGCCGAATTAAAGTCGGCGTCAATAAAGTGGGTTTCCTGAACGGCGGCTACTAACAGATTATTATTTAAGATATAATGTTTGATTTGCCCCCAATGGGATATGAGAGATCTCGTATTCCATTGGAGGACGAATTCAGATTGGTTGTTATTCATACTTCATACTTCATACTTCATGCTGTTTATTAAGGCATTCCGCAATATACTTGCGGTTATTACTGCCTCTCGTCACTAATATAAAACTAGAGGAATGTGGTTGAAACATACAACGCACACGCACACAGACACACATTCGCACAACGTCACACAGCAAAAGTCGCACAATTACAAGCACACGTTAGTCAAAACAAAATATAAACTTGCATTGAGACATACGGATTAAACCTGTGCCGACCGGCAATCGCCGAGATGCCGCCTCAGACGGCAACTGAACAGGTGCGGAGGGAGCCGCGACAGATCGGGTGGCAGGGCGTTATAAGACGCCGGTCCCCTGCACTTAAACCGCCTCCTCCCCATTTCGGTGCGGGACCGCGGTACATACAGTAGGTGGTCCTGCCGCGTGACAACGTCCAGGTCACGGCCGCGAGCCTCGGCGACAGTGGTGAGATCGGCCGCCAAGACCTCCGTCTCACCGCTACAACGCACCTTGTGCACGAGACACATCGTGTGGCATGACGTGAGCAGCTCAGCGTTGAGCCACCCCAGTCGCTCCAGCAAATCAGACACATGATCATACTTTTTGCGGCCGAAAATTACTTTAGCTGAATAGTTAAGTTTTTTTAATGCGAGAGAGGTTCTGTTCGGTGTCATTGCCGTACGCCGAGATACAGTATCTGATTTGCGAGACGACTAGGGCATTGATAAGCGCGAGAATCACGGCGGGGAGTAGGTGTCCCCGCAGATGTGCCAGACCACTAAAAATTCCAAAGCAGCGTTTAGTAATAGTTGAAACGTGAGCTGTCCAGTTGAGAGAACGATCAAAGGTGAAGCCGAGGTTTTTGGCTTCCGAAATGGGGAGTAAATCATGGTCGCGGAATGTTACTTTGATGTCGGGTAAAGTGCGCAGATTTTTTGGGCTGCCCAAGAGCATCAGTTGGGTCTTAGCGGCGTTGACTTTAAGTCCGTTTGCTCGGAACCAAATGTCAAGAGAGGCCAGAACGTTTTCCAGGCGTGCGACGACTGTTTGAATTTCAGACTTTTTGCCGCTGACCATAATTTGTGTGTCGTCGGCGTATTGGACTACTACTGCGTCTTCGATAAACTGACTGATGTCGTTAGCGAACACGCAGTAGAGAAGAGGCCCTAAAGCTGAGCCTTGGAAAATATCGATGTTGTTGGGCAGCGGGTGGACACCACCCAGATTGTCAGTGAGGCTGACACTCTGGGTGTCGTTTCTCAGGTACGCCGAGAACCAAGATGTGTCGATTCCGTGAGCCTGTAATGTAGTAAGGAGCTTTGAGTGGTCGATAACATCGAAACATTTGGTCAAGTCCAGCAGGCAGAGAAGGGAGACTTCTCCATGGTCGAAGGCGGATAGGATATGGTCGGATATGGAAGTCAGCGCGATTTCCGTGGAGTGACGGGGGCGAAAACCGTGCTGGTTAGGAGAAAGGAGGTGGTTTTCGGACAGGTAAGTGTGAAGCTGCTGATGGACAGCTCTCTCTACAATTTTAGCAATGACAGGGACGATGGAGATAGGACGGAAGTTGGATAGGTCAGTGGGATCGCCGGATTTAAGGATAGGGTGTACCAGGGAGTGTTTCCAGGATTGAGGGACGTCGGATTGGGTAATTCTGGAATTGACCAAATACAATAACACCTCTCCGATCGAGTCAAAACACATGCGAAACATGCGGATGCTGATGCCGTCGTCACCGCAGACCGACGAGTCATGCATCCCGAAGACGATGGCCCGCAGCTCCGCCAGTGACAGCGGCATCAGCTCGAGCGCGCAGGCACCGACACGCGGCAGGCGACTCGCCACCTCCGACACATCACCCAACAGGCGAGCTCGCCAGCCACGCGCGGTCCAACGCTGACAAAATACTGGTTCAGTTGGTCGACCGAAGCGCCAAGCTTCTTACGAGAGGATCGCTTTCCGGCAACAAAAGGTCTTATAAGTTGCCACATTGACTTTCGCCCGTTTTCGCGGATGCGTCGCTCGACATCGTCACGACTGTCGCGCCTGATGGCGGAACGCACTGCCCGATTCGCGTCACGGTACTCGGTGGTCCCGTGTCCGAACTCCGCCAGCGCCCCACGACGGCGACACATCAAAGCTTTAGTGGCGTCTGACACTGGGGGCGCTGGGGTTCCGGATTCGAACAGTCCTGACGGGAGCATGGACGTCTATCACAGGTAGGAAGATGGCAACAAAACTATCTCACTTTCGCGTGATCGTGGGGGCACTAAAAACGGCCCTCTAATCGGCCCGCACGAGATCGACATGTAAAAGATCGGGGTCAATACGACGGAGGCAGCACGTGCGCACTCGGGAGCACGGAGGCTTAAAACGAGGCATGACAACAGATGCGAGAACAAACTTGTGGGTGCTAAAATGACAAACCTTAGTGAGACAGGACTTAACAACGTCGCGACAGCTAGTGATAAAAACATCGAGTGATGAGCCGGAGGAGTAAGTAGGTGACGGCACACATTATGCCAGCCAATGGTCGGAGACAAAACTACGCAAAGCACGTTTAGCGGGGTCTGAGTCGGGTTTCAGCCAGCAACAATTTAAATCACCGCAAAAAAACACTTTTGATCTAGGATAAAGTACAGTAACGTGCTGAAATTGTGCCTCTAGATCCGCAAAGTCAGCGCTCAAATCGGTGATGGTTCTTCTTGGCGGGCGATACACAGTGCACAGCACAAACTGACGTTTCCGGTCCGGCTTAACCAAGGTCCAGAGCGACTCCAGCTTGCTGCCCGGATGGGCAGCCGTGGGCATCTTGATGGGAGACGCGCTGAGACTCGATTTGATAATTCATTAGAAACTAATATCCAGACTGCGCCCTGCGGTCGCCCGGGTACGCCTAGGTCGGCGGGAGCGGGGACGGCTCGACCTGTCCTCAGGGAGCCGGGCGGGGCGGGAGTATGACCGGGAGGGCGGGGAGGTTTTTTTTTTACCCGGACCGGCCTATAGCCATATCCCGGGTTTGGGGAAAGTACTTCTGGCAATTTGCCAGGCGAAGAGTTACGTTAGTCGGTTTATGGGAACCCGAGCAAGAAAGGGAATAGGGTAGCTATTTTACGTTAAGTGAATTGTTCACAGTAAATCTAAAGTCTATCTTACGTTAAGTATTTCGTTCAAAATCAAAGTTAAAATAAAACACGAGACACATACATACACAATATATTTCATACACACACAGAGCAGAATACTTGTACAGTGTCAGAGTTGATGGAGCCGTGGGGTGCCGTCATTGCAACAGCGGGAGACTGTTGCCAGTCTCCCTAGCTCCGGCGCCTCGGCGAGACCTGGTTGTGGGGTGTGTTTAGCTGGGCAAAAAGTCCTGAATAATAAAAAACCCAGCGTCTATAGCAAAGGGGAAAAACCTGCGCGGTGGGCCAAAAATGCGCAAGGCAAAAAACCCCTGTTATATTTGTTTAGCTAAACGTGTTTGGTAGAGATAATCTAAGAGGGGACCTATCAATACAAGATAACTATCACCTAACAGTGTAAAAAAGATTGACAGGGTGGATACTGCACCGCAGCGCAGTGGACACTGCACCGCAGCGCAGCAGCCACCGCACCGCGGCGCAGCATCGGCGTGTGATCTGGTTTGGCAGGGAATCATGCCGCCGCCAACGCAAAACCGCACGTCAGCCATCGGCGTCCCATCGCAGAAATCCCCCGCCAAATCAGCCACGTCACGAAGAGCCACGGCCAGAAACCCTCGCCGCGGGGCCGAGATCCAGCAGGGGGCCCCCGCAACAAGACACCGGCAGCCAACGCGCAACCCCACGTCGGCAGCAACATGATTTAACATACTGCACCGCAGCGCAGCGGACACCACACCGCAGCGCAGTGGAGTGAGCACCGCACCGCAGCGCAGCGGCCACCACACCGCAGCGCAGCATCGGCATATGTTATCAGGGGCGGGTGTTCAACTACTCGAAAAAAAAGGTTGGGAGGAGCATTACGTTAAGAAATGAACAACGAATTCCAATGGAACCTTTCGTTGTGCGACTGATTTGGCAGGGAATCATGCCGCCGCCAACGCAAGACCGCACATCTACCATCGGCGTCCCATCGCAGAAATCCCCCGCCAAATCAGCCACGCAACGAATTTCGCCGCGCGGCCGAGATCCAGCAGGGGGCCCCCGTAACAAGACACCGGCAGCCAACACGCAACCCCACGTCGGCAGAAACGTGATTTTAACATAATATAACATGCTGCACCGCAGCGCAGCGGACACTGCACCGCAGCGCAGCAGCCACCGCACCGCGGCGCAGCATCGGCGTGTGATCTGGTTTGGCAGGGAATCATGCCGCCGCCAACGCAAAATCGCACATCAGCCATCGGCGTCCCATCGCAGAAATCCCCCGCCAAATCAGCCACGTCACGAACAGCGCCGGCCATTCGCCGCGCGGCCGAGATCCAGCAGGGGGCTCCCGCAACAAGACACCGGCAGCCAACCCGCAACTCCCGCGTCAGCAGTAACCTGACTTAACAGTTAGTCAGGAAGTTATTTCTGACTGGTTTGGCAGGGAATCATGCCGCCGCCAACGCAAAACCGCACATCAACCATCGGCGCCCCATCGCAGAAATCCCCCGCCAAATCAGCTACGCAACGAACAGCCAAGCCATAACCATTCGCCGCGCTACCAATCCAGCAGGGGGCCCCCGCAACAAGACACCGGCAGCCAACACGCTACCCCACGTCGGCAGCAACCTGATTTAGCGACCAATTTGACAGGGAATCATGCCGCCGCCAACGCAAAACCGCTCATCTACCATCGGCGTCCCATCTCAGAAATCCCCCGCCAAATCAGCCACGTCACGAACAGCGCCGGCCATTCGCCGCGCGGCCGAGATCCAGCAGGGGACCCCCGAAACAAAACACCGGCAGCCAACACGCAACTTCCACGTCAGCAGCAGCACAATTTAACGGTTAGTCAGAAACAACTGAATGAAGTATTTGTTGGAGGTGATTTATTATTTCTTGTTGAACCGTCTCAAATTGCGGCGGTAGCGGTTACTTTCAGAGGGGCTGGGGGGGAGGGGCTACGAGGGAGCTGGGAAGGAGGGTGGGGGAGGGGAGGGATGGCAGGGAAAGGGTGAGGGACTGACTGTCCTCAGAGAGAGGAGGAGGGTGGGAGTTTGGGAGTTGGCGGGTGACGGCTCTGATCATAGAGGCGTCAGAGTCCTCAGAGGACTCAGAGGACTCGAGCGGGGACTCCGCCAGAGATTCGGCGTGGGTGGGAGTGGGTGCCGCTGGGGCACTGCCAGAGTCCAGAAGGGACTCGGCGATGCTAGAGTCCAGAAGGGACAGGAGGGACTCGGTCTGTTCTGCCGTCGGTGGGGGTGTGCACTGCCGCCGCTGTGACGGGGCAGGCGGTGGCACCGGTGGGGTGGACCTACTTGAGGTCCGACGGGGGGGCCGACGGGGGGGGGGGGGGGGCGCGGGTGGGGTTCGGTGGGATGGGGGCAGCGGGGGCCAGACGCTGGGGGCCAGCGCTGGGATGGGAGGTGGGGTGGGGGGACCGCCTTGCGGGCCCGGGTCTGCTCGGCGGCTATGGCTCGGGCAGGGCAGTCACGGGACCATGCGGGGTGGGCGGCCCCGCACGACACGCAGCGAGTGGCAGCGGTGTCGCCACCGACACATTGTGCTGTGTCGTGCGTCTCGGCGCACTTCCCGCAGATGGACTGGCGGGCGTGGCACTGACGCTGGTGGTGGCCAAACCGCCAGCAGGCTCTGCACTGCAGTGGCCCTTGGGTCCACTCCTTTACTGTGACTACTATGTAGCCACAGTAGATGCGTTCCGGGAGCTGTAAGCCCCGGAAACGCAGCCGGACCATGGGGTTGGGGCCTGGTCGCTTAGACCGCATCCGGACCACTTCTGTCACCCCCTGAGTCACTAGCTCCTGGAGGAGCACGGTCTCAGTCAGATTGCTGACTTCGGGGCACAGGATGAATCCCTGGCAGGAATTCATGTGGTCCGGGGCCGTTACCTCACAAGCCTTGTCCATGAAAGACGGGATGGCTAGGAGGGTGGCAGTCTGCTGGCCAGACAGGGTCTGAACCAGCAGAGCGCCGGAACGGATGGAGCGCGCGCTGGCCACCTCTCCGCAGAGGGCGACCAGTTGGCGGCGCACCGCGAACGGGTTGGAGTGCCTCATGGTCACTCCGTCCTTCCTCTGAATGAGGAGGAGAGCAGGCCCGTCGGGTGGCGAGGTGTTGGGGGGGGGGGGAGCCAAGCACCGGGTCGGTCCAGGCGAGGCTCCTGAGGGGAGCCGGGGGGTCCAGGAGGACCGTCCGGGGGGGCAGACCCCTGAAGGGGGTCGGATGGCTTCTGAGGGAAGCCGGGGGGTGGCCGCGCGCCGGGACGGGAGGGGAGAGACTCCTGAAGGGGGTCGGGCGGGAGGGTCGCCATGAGGGGACGGAGGGGTGGGGAAGTCGCCATGAGTGGACGGAGGGGCGGGGGGGTCGCCATGACCGGAGGAGGGAGGGGAAAGTTTAATGAATAACCTAAGTTACGTTAACGTGGCACACACGGCAGAACGTGTTGCCAGCTGCAATTAATCTAAAGAATGAAGCGGGTTCTCTACCTTGCAAATTGTGGAAATTACGTTACCTACTTAAAAATATCTAAGGGCTACCTATCTAAGGGTCTAACGACCCTGCCACAAGCACGTGGACAGGGTCCCGCACCCGGAAGCGGTGGAGAGCTGGTGAAGGCTGGCTAGAAGTCGTCTGTGGTCCGATGTCGTTGAGATCGATGGCGGGGAGGTTTTTTTCCCGGAACGGCCTATAGCCATTTTCCGGGGAGGGGCAATGACCTCTGGCAATTTGCCAGGCAAAAAACTACGTTAACCGGTTTATGTGACCCGGAGCAAACTAGGGACTAGGGCAGCTATTTTACGTTAAGTGAATTGTGCACAGTAAATCTAAAGCCTATCTTACGTTAAGTATTTCGTTCAAAGTCAAAGTTAAAATAAAACACAAGACACATACATACACAATATATTTCATACACACACAGAGCAGAATACTTGTACAGTGTCAGAGTTGATGGAGCCGTGGGGTGCCGTCATTGCAACAGCGGGAGACTGTTGCCAGTCTCCCTAGCTCCGGCGCCTCGGCGAGACCTGGTTGTGGGGTGTGTTTAGCTGGGCGAAAAGTCCTGAATAATAAAAAACCCAGCGTCTATAGCAAAGGGTAAAAACCTGCGCGGTGGGCCAAAAATGCGCAAGGCAAAAAACCCCTGTTATATTTGTTTAGCTAAACGTGTTTGGTAGAGATAATCTAAGAGGGGACCTATCAATACAAGATAACTATCACCTAACAGTGTAAAAAAGATTGACAGGGTGGATACTGCACCGCAGCGCAGTGGACACTGCACCGCAGCGCAGCAGCCACCGCACCGCGGCGCAGCATCGGCGTGTGATCTGGTTTGGCAGGGAATCATGCCGCCTCCAACGCAAAATCGCACATCAGCCATCGGCGTCCCATCGCAGAAATCCCCCGCCAAATCAGCCACGTCACGAGGAGCCACGGCCAGAAACCCTCGCCGCGGGGCCCGAGATCCAGCAGGGGGGCCCCGCAACAAGACACCGGCAGCCAACGCGCAACCCCACGTCGGCAGCAACATGATTTAATATACTGCACCGCAGCGCAGCGGACACCACACCGCAGCGCAGTGGAGTGAGCACCGCACCGCAGCGCAGCGGCCACCACACCGCAGCGCAGCATCGGCATATGTTATCAGGGGCGGGTGTTCAACTACTCGGCTTTGGCAAGAGCGGAGCAGAGGGGAGAGGAGGGTTGGGAGGAGCATTACGTTAAGAAATGAAGAACGAATTCCAATGGAACCTTTCGTTGCGCGACTGACGCGACTGATTTGGCATGGAATCGTGCCGCCGCCAACGCAAGACCGCACGTCTACCATCGGCGTCCCATCGCAGAAATCCCCCGCCAAATCAGCCACGCAACGAATTTCGCCGCGCGGCCGAGATCCAGCAGGGGGCCCCCGTAACAAGACACCGGCAGCCAACACGCAACCCCACGTCGGCAGCAACGTGATTTTAACATAATTTAACATGCTGCACCGCAGCGCAGCGGACACTGCACCGCAGCGCAGCAGCCACCGCACCGCGGCGCAGCATCGGAGTGTGATCTGGTTTGGCAGGGAATCATGCCGCCGCCAACGAAAAATCGCACATCAGCCACCGGCGTCCCATCGCAGAAATCCCCCGCCAAATCAGCCACGCAACGAAGAACCCTTCGCCGCGCGGCCGAGATCCAGCAGGGGGCCCCCGCAACAAGACACCGGCAGCCAACACACAACTCCCGCGTCAGCAGTAACTTGATTTAACAGTTAGTCAGGAAGTTATTTCTGACTGGTTTGGCAGGGAATCTTGCCGCCGCCAACGCAAAACCACACATCAACCATCGGCGTCCCATCGCAGAAATCCCCCGCCAAATCAGCCACGCAACGAACAGCCAAGCCATAACCATTCGCCGCGCTACCAATCCAGCAGGGGGCCCCCGCGACAAGACACCGGCAGCCAACACAACTCCCACGTCAGCAGCAGCACGATTTAACAGTTAGTCAGAAATAACTTAATGAAGTATTTGTTGGAGGTGATTTATTGTTTCTTGTTGTACCGTCTCAAATTGCGGCGGTAGCGGTTACTTTCAGGGGGGCTGGGGGGGGGGGAGGGGCTACGAGGGAGCTGGGAAGGAGGGTGGGGGGAGGGGAGGGATGGCGGGGAGAGGCGGGCGGGCGGGGAGCTGGGGCGGGCGGGCGGGGAGCTGGGGCGGGAGGGCGGGGACTGGGCGGGGTTGCGGGCGACTTTCCGGGAGACGGCTCTCATGAGAGAGTTGTCCGAGGGGAGGTCCTCCGAGAATCGGCTCTCCGCTGGTGCTGGGGAGGCCGGGGAGGCGGGGCCTGTGTCGGTGTTCGACTCGGCTGGTTGGGCTGGGGAGCGCGGTGCCGGTGGATCAGCGGCAACGGCGCCTTCGAGGTCCGACAGAGATGCCTCGGGGAGCTGGGGTGGTGGTCGGGGGGTCTGTCGGTTGGGTGTCTGGCGGGAGGCCGGTGGGGTGGGGGGAGGTTCCGGGAGGTGGGAGGGGCGGCCAAGCGCCGGGGGCGAGACCTGGGCTGAGAGAGGTGGAGGGCGGGGCGTCCGGTGGGCGCCGACTGTCGCCGCGCTTCAAGCGCTCTGTCTCGCGAGCGAGACCCCAGGCCAAACACCGGCGGTCCCAGGCCGGGTGGGCCTGGTCGCACGAGGCGCAGCGTGCTGCGCGCGTGCACCCTTCGGTGCCGTGCTCGCCAGCGCACCGACCACAGGTGGCGGTGCGCACCCGGCAGGTCCACTTGAGGTGGCCGTAGTGCCAGCACTGCTGACACTGCCGGGGGGGGGGGGGGCGGGATCCACTCCCTGACGGGGGCAGCCACGTACCCACAGTGGATGTGGGTCGGCAGCTCCTTGCCTCGGAAGCGGAGCCGAATCAGCGGGTTGGGCTGATCGGGTCGCTGCTTCGATGGCGACAGGCGAGTCACCTCGCACACCCCTTGGTGTGCGAGTTCCCGGAGGAGATCGTCCTCCGAGAGCTCGGCCACGTCTGGGCACCATGCCAGACCCTCCACGGAGTTGAGGTGCGCCGGGGCCTCCACGGCGACCCTCACTCCGATGAAGGTGGTCCGTCCCATGACACTGACGTTCTGTTGGGACGTCAGTGTCTCGATCAGGAGTGCTCCTGATCGAATGGGTTTGGCGCTGGCTACGTCGCCACAGATGGCGACCAGCCAGCGCCGGACCTGGAACGGGTTGACATTCCTAAATGGAATGCCATCCGCTCGCCACATAAGGAGGCAAGCGGGCCCGTTCGGGGGGGTGGGGTCTGGGGGAGCCGTGCTCCGGGTCGGACCCTGGGAGGCCCCTGAGGGGAGCGGGGAGTGGATCCGACCGGGGAGGTGCGACGTCGCGCACCGGGGGGGGGGGGGACCCCAGAGGGGGGTCGGGGGGTCGGGGGGACGGAGGGGCGGAGGGGCGGGGGGGGGGGGGGGGGGGGGTCGGGGGATGGGAGTCCGGCAACGGCCGGGCCCCTGGACGGGGCGGGCGGGGCCCCTGAGGGGGGCTGGGAGGGGGACTGAGCGGCGGGCGGGGGCGGGGGGCCCCAGTCCAACGGGGTGGTGGCTCGGACGGGTCGGGGTAATATTCGGGCACTGCGGGGCCCCAGTCCCACGGGGTGATGGGCAGGAGGGGCAGGGGGCTGGGAGGGGGAACGTCCAGGGGGGCACGCGGACGCGCGCCAGGGAACCCCGGAGGGGGGTCGGGGGGGGGGGGGGGGGCGGCAGGGCGGGGGGGTCGCCATGACCGGAGAAGGGAGGGGAAAGTTCAATGAATAACCTAAGTTACGTTAACGTGGCACACACGGCAGAACGTGTTGCCAGCTGCAATTAATCTAAAGAATGAAGCGGGTTATCTACCTTGCAAATTGTGGAAATTACGTTACCTACTTAAAAATATCTAAAGGCTACCTATCTAAGGGTCTAACGACCCTGCCACAAGCACGTGGACAGGGTCCCGCACCCGGAAGCGGTGGAGGGCTGGAGGAGAGAAGTCTGGAAGGCGTCCGTGGTCCGAGGTCGTTGAGATCGATGAGGCGGGGAGGGGGCTCATCTTAGCTACTGCATAGAACAACTGCAGAATGATGCAAACTACTGCGCCGCATCATACAAACATAAACATGCCACTATGAGGCCCGCCTGAGGGTGAAGGTGCCACTATGAGGCCCGCCTGAGGGTGAAGGTGCCACTATGAGGCCCGCCTGAGGGTGAAGGTGCCACTATGAGGCCCGCCTGAGGGTGAAGGTGCCACTATGAGGCCCGCCTGAGGGTGAAGGTGCCACTATGAGGCCCGCCTGGGGGTGAAGGTGCCACTATGAGGCCCGCCTGAGGGTGAAGGTGCCACTATGAGGCCCGCCTGAGGGTGAATAATCCAAACAATGGAAATACTTCAACAAACTGCTAACCTTAGTTCCCTTGTCTCCTTTTCATGGCTTCAAGAAGATTGAAAACAACGCCAAAACGGCCAAAAAGGTGATACGGGTTTCTATAGCCTTATACCTATTTGACTTGTTTATAATCAACAATAAGAAAGAAAGGTGCCAGTTATGTCACGCCAGATATAGATAAGGATCATACCGCTCATCCCATGTACCAGTAAAACGCCTTTTTGGGCGATGACCGAGCGGGCGCTCTCTGGTAAAGCTAAAACAGGTTTGAAATATTGAACGGTACGGGAGCACACGTGGTAGTAACACATAGTCCTTTTAGTCCTTTTAGTCCTCCATACAAATTGCTAGGCTTACATGCATGCCAACATAAAAATTAAGTTTGATTAAATTGTTCATGATCTCCTTTCTCGAATCCGCCAAAAGGGAGTACGTCCTGAGCGCTGCATGCTTCAGCGTATACAAAATTAATGCTCATATTAATCATGCCATTTTTGATCAATAATCATTTGTGTTCATTTCGACGTTTGCGTGTACCACGCGCTGTAGTACCACCCCTATCAGAACGCACTATACCAAAATCAAAATTGATTTGATGGTCCTATCCAATGGTGAAAACCCGATCTCAATCGGAGCAGTGGTTGCAAAGTTATTAGCTTCCGAAAAGCGTCTGTTTGGCCGGTTCGGGCCGAGTCAAATGTACATTTGTCTAGTAAGTTGACGAGAAACCTCACGGGCGCTTCGCGTCTGCTCGGTAATAAGTACATATATACAAATTTCCCCAAATTGAATTATCGAAATATAAAGGTTGTTATTTCACTTTTAAATTGAGACACGATCAATTTGATACCATACATGATACATGTGTCATAAGATAATGCAGAACAATACATAAAAAGGTCAATAGGTATTTCCCTTTACCTGCGGCACACAGAGGTTCTGAGTGTGGTAATGCTGTGTCACCCGGCGGTAGCTGAGGCTGCGCAGTTTCCAGTCAACACCGGACCGTGTCTGCAGCGTGGCGTAGTCCCTGGCAAAGGTCAAACGGCCACAACCCTCCCCGGGCCCTGAAACAGCCCAACGGACTCTATTAAAGCCAAGTGGTCTAGACGTGAACCTGAGAAATGGGTTTGGAGTTTCTAAATAGTATTTGTCATTTTGTCTGTGTGGCCCTATTCATTTACTCAATTTCACCACTACATACTATTCTCAAATCCATTTTCCTCCCCTCTCGATTGCCAGTGTTTGATCCTCTGCCATTCCGTCGCTGGCACACGGGACTGGTGGTCGCCGGCAACCAGGTATGTGGCGGTCCACGAGTCGCCCCCCCCCCCCCCCCGGAGTGTTGGCCTCCTCCATGGCCTGCAGGTGTTCACTGCAGCTTCAACTCGCGTGTCAAGGCACTGTGAGACGGTGGACGGTTGTCCGGTCGGCGTTTCAAGCCCGTCTTCATCCATTCTCCTTCATCCCATAGCTGTGCAATGGCCTGACCTGGGGCCTGATCCTAATGCGATCCCATAGCTGTGCAGAGGCCCGACCTGGTCGCGATTTTATGTAATTTATAAGTGCTATTTACGTCAGTAGGTCACTTGAGAAACCTTTTTATTAGCGTTAGCTCTGGTCAAATTTGACCTAGCTCTTGGTGTTGGCTATATGATGGCAGCGACATGACTTTTCAGAAGGGTCGGTACGAGGTTCCCACTTTCCACTCTCGGATTATAACTCCAGTGACCTCCAGTGACCTCCAGTGACCATCCGTTTGATGCTGTGCTGCAGGTGTGATCGGCCATAACCAAGTAGCAAGCGCTTATCCAGCAGGAAGAAGGCAGTGCCCGATGGAGTAAACATCCCAGTCGAGTCACCATGACGACTATACGCCTTTCAACTGTAAACTCCTGAGCCTGACTGTTCCTTTGTGACCGTGACCGTATCGAAAGGTGAGCTCAGCTGCGACAGCAGCGCCCCTGGCGGAGAAACTGCTTATTACGTCGCTAATGCGATCCGCTCCGGGCCCCGACGGATCAGGGCGGGGGTGGAGTTGGCGACCAGTTATAGTCCGGGAACTCCCCCGAGTTCCCGAGACAAGCGACAGAGAACCAACCACACCGTGCAGGTGACTAACGAACTCTGCTGCCTGGTGCTGCCTGGTGTTGACTGGTGCTGCCTGGTGCTGCCTGGTGCTGTCTGGTGGTGACTGGTGCTGCCTGGTGCTGCCTGGTGCTGCCTGGTGCTGCCTGGTGGTGACTGGTGCTGCATGGTGGTGACTGGTGGTGACTGGTGGTGACTGGTGCTGCCTGGTGGTGACTGGTGGTGACTGGTGCTGCCTGGTGGTGACTGGTGGTGACTGGTGGTGACTGGTGGTGACTGGTGGTGACTGGTGCAGCCTGGTGGTGACTGGTGCTGCCTGGTGCTGCCTGGTGGTGACTGGTGGTGACTGGTGGTGACTGGTGGTGACTGGTGGTGACTGGTGGTGACTGGTGCTGCCTGGTCGTGACTGATGGTGCCTGGTGGTGACTGGTGCTGCCTGGTGGTGGCTGGTGCTGTCTGGTGGTGACTGGTGCTGCCTGGTGGTGACTGGTGGTGACTGGTGCTGCCTGGTGGTGACTGGTGGTGACTGGTGGTGACTGGTGGTGACTGGTGGTGACTGGTGGTGACTGGTGGTGACTGGTGGTGCCTGGTGGTGACCGGTGGTGACTGGTGGTGCCTGGTGGTGACTGGTGGTGACTGGTGGTGACTGGTGCTGCCTGGTGGTGACTGGTGGTGACTGGTGCTGCCTGGTGGTGACTGGTGGTGACTGGTGGTGACTGGTGGTGACCGGTGGTGACTGGTGGTGACTGGTGGTGACTGGTGCTGCCTGGTCGTGACTGATGGTGCCTGGTGGTGACTGGTGCTGCCTGGTGGTGACTGGTGCTGCCTGGTGGTGCCTGGTGGTGACTGGTGGTGACCGGTGGTGACTGGTGGTGACTGGTGGTGACTGGTGGTGACCGGTGGTGACCGGTGGTGACTGGTGGTGACTGGTGGTGACTGGTGGTGATTGGTGGTGACTGGTGTCGGTGGAACGCAGTTCATGTGGCGTATAACGTTGTGCAATGCGTGTTTGTGCTTAGTGTACTGTGGGGCTCCACAGTGAAGCAACATGGGTTCAAGCTTTCATTAATGACGCATAGCTGCTATCGAATGGAGTTGTCTGGGTGAGGGTTGTGCTTGACTCAGAGTCGGTGAGTCAAATTTGACTCAAAACTGACTCAACTTAACATGAGTCAGAGTCGAGTCGCTTAAGAAAATAGGGGCTCAACTTGAGTCAGAGTCGAGTCACTTAAGAAAAATAGCCGAATACCGACCAAAGTTTTCTTGAGTTGAGTCAGGGTTGAGTCACATGGATGTCGCTTGAGTCAAAGTTGAGTCGCCTGGATCCTGCTCAAGTCAAAGTTGAGTCGACTCATCCTATAAAGGCTGAAACACAGTCCTCACGCAGCTGCGCGAAGTGGATGCGGGTGCCTATTCAAATACATGGGTACATTTCATCAGTTGACTTTTTCTTCCCACATCGTGCACATCGTGCAGTTGTTGCAACCTCCGTTCAATGTATTTGAATAGGCACCTGCATCCACTTCGCGGAGCTGCGCGAAGACTGTGTTTCAGCTTTTACGAGTCAGCCACATCTGACGAGAAAACAAATCCTAGCAACTAAATAATAAAGGTGTCCAAACAATGTTCTAGAGTGTGAGAGTGTGAGTTTGGGTACTTTTCAAACACACTTTATAATAATTAGTTGATAATACATCAATTTTCTATCTAACAAATAACTTAAAGAGTACTTCACTACATCACTTACTCTGATGACTGCTCCTTATCTTAAGTGAAGCAATACAATACCAGTAAAACGCCTTTTTGGGCGATGACCGAGCGGGCGCGCACTGGTAAAGCTAAAACAGGTATGACATATGAAACGGTACGGGAGCACACGTGGTAGTAACACATAGTCCTTTTAGTCCTTTTAGTCCTCCATAAAAATTGCCAGGCCTCCATGCATGCCAACATAAAAAATAAGTTTTATTAAATTGTACATGATCTCCTTTCTCGAATCCGCCAAAAGTGAGTACGTCCTGAGCGCTGCATGCTTCAGCGTATACAAAACGAATGCTTAGATAAATCAAACAATTTTTTATATCAAGAATGATTTTTGTTCATTTCGACGTCTGCGGGTGCCACGCGCTGTGGTACTACCCCTATCAGAACGCACCATAACAAAATCAAAATTGATTTGATGGTCCTATCTAATGGTGAAAACCCGATTTCAATCGGAGCAGTGGTTGCAAAGTTATTAGCTTCCGAAACGCGTCTGTATGGCTGGGTCGGGCCGGTTCGGGCCGGGTCAAATGTAAATTTGTCTAGTAAGTTGACGATAAATCTCACGGGCGATTCGCGCCCGCTCGATAATTAAATAAATACATAGACATGATAACTGCAGTATATATAACCTAATAATAACCATATCAACATGATTTACACTGCATCAAATAGCATCAAAATAATGACCTGTTACAAGATACCAATAATTAAAGCCAACTGATGATATTTCAGCATACTTCCGCACGTACCCAGATAATATATTTAAGCTTGAACCTGTCACTGAGTACCGATCTAACTTGAACTAAAGCATCCCATGACCCCTACGAATACATATGGGTAAATACCAATTTTTCTTGAATGTTTATACAAACCATACATATGATTATTGTATTATTATTTTGTATTATTATTATCATTATTGCTATTAGGAACATATATATTTGAATATATCTTACAATACAGCTGGATTCAGTAGATATGATTATTTATGATAATGCAATATTCATGTGCCTTGATCCAGTGTCAAAAAATAATAGTATTTACATATAATATTCCAATTACTTTTGGAAGTAAAATATGAAATACCTACATTTGAATCAAAGTCGTGAAGTAAGTTGAACATGAGTCAAAAATGAGTCGACTCAAGAAACTTTCACATGAGTCAGAGTTGAGTCAGGGGTAAAAGCAAATGAGTCAAAGTTGTGTCGACTCAAAACAAAGATTCCCCTCTTGAGTCAGAGTTGAGTCAGAGTCCCTTCGGAAATGAGTCAGAGTCGAGTCAGTCTAAAATATCTGAGTCTAGCACAACCCTGGCTTGGGCATCCAACCTTCAACAACCAGAAGAAGAATAATAAAACGATGTTAGATCCTCAGAACTCTGCATAATGGAGAATGGAGGTGGCGAATTTCAAAGAGGATGGTTTACTAGATAATAATCGATCTTTATGTAGCCATTAAGCACACTACATTGATGTGACATTTCGTTTTGGTTGAGATCATGCTAAAATGTAACGTTACATGGTGCTACAAGGAATCAATAAGGATTCAATGGGACTTTCCATTGATTTCACGTTGCGTATTTGTTGATAACTGGTAGATGGGCAACGTTGTCTCGACCAGAAGACAATCTCATCTCAATATTCAAGTTAAAGGGACACTCCCACCTTCCCAAAAGTTGTCAAATGTACTCCGTTTGTGGTGCAAAATATGAAGTAATTGCTACCGAACACGATTATGACATTTGTTTCTCGCAAACAGTGCTCAATTTCATACAAAGTTAAGTTTTAATATTTGGGTTGATGACGTCATATTGAGCTCTAGAGAGCTGACCAGAAATCCTTTACGCTGCCAAAGTATGGCACAATTATTTCGAGACAATTCTGGCGCTTTGAATACAAAACAAACCAATTACCAAACTATTTGAAACACGCAAATATCTCCAAGTCTAACCTTAAAACAAGTCGACTATCATCACCATTTGGTAAAGAGAGGTGACGTCATCGGCTTTAGACCCCTATTCAAATACACGTGGGGTTTATTCGTTACAATTGTCAAGACCAAGCCCGAATTTCTTTTTGATTATACCTATGTGGTTGTTTTAACTGCTACCCTACTTAATTTCAATGCAAATCCAACAACATGGCTATCTCAACTCAAAACTAATGTTAAGTGGGAGTGTCCCTTTAAGCTCGAGGTGTCTCATGAGAACATCTAAATATCAAAAAGCAAGCCTTGAATAGCATGACAGCCTCAAATAAATCCAACGTGTACATTGTATTTAATGTCGTGTGGTTACAGCCAAATGACTTCGCCTTAACAGCCAAATGACTCTGCATAATGGGGAATGGAGTTGGCGAATTTCAAAGAGCATGGTTTACTAGATAATAATCTTTCGATCTTTCGAGTCTTTCGATAATTTATTGTCATTTTCAGATCGAGACCGAAGTACAATACGATATTGGTCATTGACTGTCAACAATTTAGTTAAAGATCGTAAAGCGGGCTAAAATACCATATTATAAATAGTGATCAGGAAAAATGCCCCAGATGGGATATTGTACTTAATGTCATATCCAAACGCACAGTGTTTTTATGTGCAGTTTCGGGAGATTTAATTTATCCGCTGTGACTGTCTGTGACTGTTGACCGTTACGTTGTCATGGTAACTGGCCGCTGGCGGTTGTTTGAATCGCACGTGGAGCGTCCGAGCCAGTCCAAGCGTCGAACACCGGGCGGCGGGCGGTTGGGGGTTAAATCTAGGATTCAGAATCTACATTGATGCCGACATTTGTGGCGCCGGGTTAGATGTGGCACAGTGCCTGTTCAACTATGAACCGCTTTAGCTTAGTGGTATGGTACCTTCAATATACCCTGGTATAGTACTCGTCTTGCACGCGAAGGGTGGCCGGTTCAAATCTCGGCGAAGGCGTGGATTTTATATATCGAATCAATGTTGTATTTGAACCATAGATGTTCGATATCGACGTCGATTCAACAACACTGTTGTTATGTTATGCCCATGTTATGTGCCAGGGATAAATGTTAAAAGTGGCTAACAAAAATATATAATGAATATTTGCCTTTCAACGTCTATTCAATGTCAAAACTACCAGCTTGTGTTACTAGGAAGTTGCAACGGAGAAGCAGCTGTGACTCGCGAGTTTAGTTAACAAACTTAAAACAAATCACATGCGTAGGAACAGGGGCGGGGGCCATGCCCCCACTATTTGATCAGAAATATTGATACAATCTTTATTTTTGTCGAATAAGGAAAATGTGGGTTAGCAAAAGGTAGATCAAGACGAGAGGAGCTCAAATACCCATGCAAATACATTTTGCAGGGGGGATTGGGCAGCGGTGTCGATTTCTTTTCTTCAAAATGATTGGGGGGGGGGGGGCGAACAGGGACGGGTCCAACCAAGGGGACCTATATCAGCGCCATGGGTTTACCAAAACGACTGAATTCGGCCAAAAATAACACATTTCATGATTGTAAAAGAAAATGTAAGGAATAGGTATTACAAGTTCGTTTTAAATCAGTTCTTAACGCAAAAATAAAGCCGCACGAGTGTCGGGGCTTTAATTGAGGGGGGGGGGGAGGACGGAGGCATTCTGTCTGAAGTCGATTCTTTCCATGCAACGCCTACTGCGGGCGTAATGTTAAAATCTGAAATAGGCGTAATGTTAAAATCCGAAAATTTTAGGGGACACGTCCCTCCGCCCCCCCCCCCCCTGTGGCGGAGCCCCTGCGCTCAGGTCTCGTTAGGACCCTCTCAGACTAGCATATAGGTAAAGCCTTTCCACAGCCCTCTCAGACCGGACGATGGCCCTCTCGGGATCCTCTCAAAGAAGCGGATATGCACTGTTCCTCTCTTACCGACTTAAATCTCTCAGGCCGGAAATGCGCCCTTTTAGATCGATTGAGGGTCCTCTCAAAGTGGTAAACGGTCATCTCAGGTCAGCATGGGGCCCTCCTAGGCTTGTCAAAGGTTCTACGCTTCGGCGTGAATAATCGTTTTCGTTATGCCAGAACAGCAAAGAAGCTACTTGTAGGGGCCAAAGCCCAAAGTCACACAATTCTTTTTAAAAAATCATCGGATTTCGCTTTTTCATGCATGAATATCATGCATGAAATGGTGATTTAAAACAAACTTCCCTTCGTAAAAATTCGTAGATTTGCATTTAAATTAGGAAACGCGCCATTTTTGGCCGACTTCAGGCGATTTTGGAGGCTGGCCCTTGAGGCTGCTTGGATACGCCAGTGGCCAGAAAACATTGGGGGCCGAGAACACTTTTGGGGGGCCGAACTCAACATTGGGGGAGGGGGGAGGGCCACTCCTAAAGTATATAAATCGACACCTATGTCTGTACCTATATATCAAGTAATCTCAGGCATGTAGCCAGGAATTCGTCCAAGGGGGGGGGGGGGGGGCGGCGCCTCGAAAGGGCCCCTTCCTGAGTGTTGAAAGGCCCCCTTTCCAAGCTTTGAAAGGGCCAAACAAAACGGATGAAAAGGCACGTTACAAGGATGGAAAATGCAGTATGACAGGTATGGCATGGGCCAGACCAACTTTTAGGAGTTGGAGTTAGCTTGGAACCAGCGACACCAATTTGAAATCAGCTATACCAACTTGGAATATTTTTTAAGCTCAAGACCTGGAACTCTTAAAGAAATTGTGCCGCGGACCGGCGCCAAAATTTTGAGTCTTATGCCCTGGATATGTTTCCTCATCAATGCGTCGCATTGCGTATGGTGCGGACCTCTAAAAAAATTATATTGTGCGTTTAAAAGTTCGGTAAAAAAGTGTTAAAGTGAACTATTTTGCCCAATTATATAGGAAAGTAGCAACGTAACACATAAATGCGCCGAGAAACGGGGCGATTTGTTTCTCCTAACCCGCATATAATTAAATTCGTAGTTAAATTGCGCCACGGCGCGGCGCGAAAATTTTGAGTTATATTCCCTGGACAACTGCATTCTTACTGTTGAAAGTCCCAGGGTCCCTTCAGATCGTCTAGGGGCCCCTCCGACCTTTTCAACGCCCCTCCGACCTGTTCAGAGACTCATCTGAGATCCGCGAAGCGAAAAGACATGATGTGAAGTGGGTGATATATATAAAATACAAAGAGAGCTTACTCTACAGGAAACATTAAAATCGGAGCTTTCGGTTATATTGTACCACCCTGACGAAGGGTGTTACAATATACCCGAAAGCTCCGCGTTTAATATTTGTATTGTGGAGTAAGTCCGCTGTGTATGTAATCTTCATCTGGGATCTCTACGTGCTTTTCACCCTTCCGGTCTGACCAGGGACTCCTCTGACCTTCCAAGAAGCCCCTATTGTGTGGGCCATTCGGCCTGTTCAGAGGTCCTTCCGACCTGGTCAGGAACTGCACTGGCTGCTTTGTCGCCATGTCGTCATGCTCAGGGGCCCCTCCAGTCTGCCTAGGAACTCATCCGGCATGTTCAAGGGCCTATGGATCGACCGGCCTATGGATCCTTTCGGTCTAGCCAGGGCCCCTCTGACTTGCCCAGGAGCCCCTCCGATCTGCCCAACGACTCTTCTGGTCGGACTGCGCTGGCTGCTTTGTCGCCCTGTCGACATGCTCCGACCTGCCCTGGGGCCCTCCGTGCTGGCTAGGGGCCAATTCGGCATGTTCAGGAGCCCTTCTTACCCGCCCAGGGGTCCTTTCGGTCTGGTCAGGGGCCCCTCCGATTTGCACAGGGGCCCTTTTAACTTTCCAGGAGCCCTCTGGTCTCTCCAGGGGCTCTCCAGCCCTCTAAGGGCCCTTCCGACCTGGCAAGGGACTGCGCTGGCTGCTTTGTCGCCTTGTGACATGCTCCGAGGGTCCTCCGACCTGCCCTGAGGCCCCTCCGTGCTGACTAGGGGCCCATTCGGCATGTTCAGGGGCACTTTTGACCCACCTAGGGGCCCTTTCGGTCTGGTCAGGGGCCCCTCTGCCTGCACAGGGGCCCTTTTAACTTCCAGTGGTCCTCTGGTCTGTCCATGGGCCCTGCAACTTGCTCAGGGACCCTTATAACCTGGCAAGGGACTGTGTTGGCCGCTTTGTTGCCTTGCCGACATGCTCAGGGGCCTCTCGACCTGCCCAAGGGCCCCTCTGTGCTGGCTAGGGGCCCATTCGACGTGTTCAGGGGGCCCTCTGACCCACTCAGGGTCCCTTTCGGTCTGGCCAGGGGCCCCTCTGACATGCACAGGGATCTTTTGAACGTCCAATGAGCCCTCTGGTCTTTAAGAGAGGGCCGAGGCCCTGGTGGCCCTAAAGGGCCTCTAAAGTGTTCTAAACTCTCTAAAGACCACGCTTTGCGTGGTAAAGAGCCCATGATACCGCGCTTCGCGAGGTCTCGTCGGCCCTTTTCGGTCCTCGCGCGCCGAAAAGGGCCCTCCTGGCCTCCAGGGCGGGGGGCGGGCGCACCCGCCGCCCTCCCCTTGGCTACGTGTCTGAGTAATCTTCTATGGACGGAAAGTATTGGGGAGGGGGGGGGGGGGGGGGAGAGCACGTCATGTGGAGGGGGAGATCATCAGGGGGTGGGGGGTTGGAGGGGGGGGGGGGTGAACTCAACATTGGGGGGCCAAGGGCCCCCAAAAGTATATAAATCGACACCTATGGAGTTGGGGTTCACTCAAGACAAGATCGAAGTTTCACCCCTCACACTTTTCATGACGTTCCTAAGATTCTCAAATAAATATGAAACTAGTCGTTCAAGTTTCTTAGGTTTTCTCTCAAATCATGTCAGAACGTAAGCCAATTTACAGCCGATTTCAGACGTTTGGGAGTGTCCCTTTGGTCTCGATTGAATCTGGCGGTGCCAAAATCGTTTTAGTTCTTTAGTTAGGAAATTGCATCCAAAGACTTTGCTTTCAATCATAGCTCTACTATATACAGATTACAGTAACAGTTCTCTATACAAAGAAAACCAGCAGCTTTTAACAAACAAAAAAATCACACCTGGCGCCATCTAGTTAGTGCCTGTGCTGACACCTCGCGGCAGCATTCGAATCTGAGCCCTTCGAGAAGATCGTATTACTCATGCGCATTTGCGCCAGCCTCTAGAGGCCGGACTGGCGGGAGCCTCAGACGGGCTTGGAACCTCCGTTTCACAAGTGTATGTTCAAATGTGTGTGTGTGTGTATGTGTGTGTATGGAATAAAATGTGTATGTATGTGTGTCTCGTGTTTTATTTAATTTTGACTTTGAACGAAATACTTAAAGGAAATAATTCACCTTCAACATGGGATTTTGAACTGAAATAGCAGTTTTGTAGCCCGTGTTGAGAAATCCTTGTCTGCAACTTTTCTTGGCTGAAAAGACTCCCCAGCCGAAGATATTTGACTTGTTGGCGAAGGAATGCGGCGCATATATGATATACCGTACCGTCTGAGAGTGCCAGCACTGGTCTGAGCATGCGCAGACCAATAACGCACACCATAACATTAATAATTTACGACCTTCTGTCCTGAATTGGCGCGATGTAGGACCATTTTTGAAAAGAAAAAAAGAAACTGTATTAAAAATATAATAAAATCGTGTTCTGAAAATTTTCCGAAGGTGAACCTTTAAAGGAAATAGTTCACCTTGTAAATTTTTTGCTCAACACGATTTGATTATATTTTGCAATACAATTTCTTTTTATATTGTCAAAAATGGCCTTATATCGCGTCGATTCAGGACAGAAGGCCGTAAATTTGTATTGTTTATCAAAACTATATGCATACTCTCTGAGTCAGAGTCCTGACGTCACGCGAATGTAAACAATGGTTCAGCCAATCAGATTCGAATGTAGTCGCGTAAAGATAGACTCGCATTGAAGATGTGCCAACCGGCGGCCAGCGATTCGTTTGCTAGCACCAGCTGCAAGCTGATTGGCTGATGGTATAGCCTCTGCCCGGGCTAGAACCAGTACAACATTCTTTCGCCAGCACCGCATTCCTTCGCCAAAAACTCAAATATATTCGGCTGGAGAGTCTTTTCAGTCAAGAAAACTTGCAGATAGGGGTTTCCCAACACGGGCTACAAAACTGCTATCTCAGTTTAAAACTAATGTTGAAGGTGAACTATTTCCTTTAAAGGAAATAGTTCACCTTCAACATTAGTTTTAAACTATGATAGCAGTTTTGTAGCCCGTGTTGGGAAACCCCTATCTGCAAGTTTTCTTGACTGAAAAGACTCTCCAGCCGAATATATTTGAGTTTTTGGCGAAGGAATGCGGTGCTGGCGAAAGAATGTTGTACTGGTTCTAGACCGGGCAGAGGCTATACCATCAGCCAATCAGCTTGCAGCTGGTGCTAGCAAGCGATCGCCGGCCGCCGGTTTGCACATCTCCAATGCGAGTCTATCTTTACGCGACTACTTTCGAATCTGATTGGCTGAACCATTGTTTACATTCGCGTGACGTCAGGACTCTGACTCAGAGAGTATGCATATAGTTTTGATAAACAATACAAATTTACGGCCTTCTGTCCTGAATCGGCGCGATATAAGGCCATTTTTGACAATATAAAAATAAATTGTATTAAATATAATCAAATCGTGTTGGGTAAACAATTTCCAAGGTGAACTATTTCCTTTAACGTAAAATAGATACCCTACTCCCTAGCTTGCTCCGGGTTCACATAAACCGGTTAACGTAATTCTTTTCCTGGCAAATTGCCAGATGTAATTCCCTCCCCCCGGAAAATGGCTACAGGCCGGTCCGGAAAAAAGGTCTGGGACCAGGGGCCGGGTGGCTCAGTTGGTATAGCGTTGGACTCGGAATACAAGGGTTAAGGGTTCGAGTCTGGTGCATTCGGTTCCCCGCTTGGGAGTGGGTGGTTCCCCTCCCCACCCGCCGCGGCATATGGCTATAGGCCGAACAACGGGGTGGGCGAGAACCTCCCCCCAAACAAAAACAAAACTGGGACCATGCAGCCGCGCGAGAGAGCTGCGACATTTACTGGAGCACCACATACCCGTAACGAATTATAACGCCAAGATTAAGTTATATCTCATGTAATATTGAAGAATGTTCTGTATCCTTATGGTGATGAGTATTCACTTACCTGGAGAGCACCGCAGTTCGATGCAGACTGGTTATTTAGTCAACTTTTTTTTGGAACGATTCAATCATGATTCATTTTGGAATCTGAATGATGCAACCACCGTTCGATTCACGGATACAATTTTCAGAATGGATTCTTTCCGATTCAAAGAATCGAAACAAATATTTTAATCGATTCACGTTTGATTCAATATTTAAATATAGGTAATGTGGTGAATTTATGTCAAATCAATACAAATGGAAACATACATATATATGATCATTCAAACATTGCTACAGCAATGGTATTTCAGTATAAATGAATGTAGCCACTGGGACTGCATGCATTTGCAAAATTTAGCAGTGTACTTGAATCGTTAAGAATGGTTAAGTCTTTTGATTAAATCAGCCTTGATTTCAGATTTGATGTGGACTTTGACTCAATCACGACTCATGAATCAAAAGATCTGGTCCTGGTGGTGAATCAACAATTTTTGTATTCAATTTTTGTATTGAACGATTCCAATCGATTCAACCAGCGTTGAATCAATAACCAGTCTGGTTGGATGGAAACATCGTCATACGGTTGCAGGGGATTCCAAAGTTGCCGCTTTACTCGGCCGCTAACGGTCTGCCCGCCGCCGACGCTAGCAGACTGCGGTACGATAGTAAAATATCATAATATGGATAATAGATGATAGTTTTCAGACAAAAATGTGTCCAGATCGATAAATCAACATGTTCTCTTGTGCATGGACTTTGGATTTCCGTCGCTACGACTCTTAGGAGCCGAATAATCGCTGTGAGGCCCAAAACATCCGTGCCTCAGATGGCTACCATTACTCGGCACGGCACGGCATCGTCGGTTGAGCGGCGTTCGCCTGCTGCTGCCTCAGTAGCTGGGCTGAACGGGCGGAGGCGAGGCTGTGAGGCAGCAGGGCGGCCGGGCCTCTGTCAGCTCGTAGTGGCTTGCTGTAGGTAGCATGGGTAAACGTACTGGCGGGTGGATGGAAGAGCCGGAGAATTTCGGTGATATGCCATAATAAAATGCACTGCAATGTGCAGAATGGGAATCACTCGTACATCTTTTTTCTATGGCAACCAATGGATATTTCAAAGCACATGCTGCCTAAATAATAGGTGATGCCCGGCCTCAGTTGCCTCATATGACGAGCCGCCACCGCACCTGAAGTGGCTTACGCTCTGCGAGCTCCCGTCGTCTAGGTGACTCCCTTTGTGATAACGCCGTGCGACGCCTATTTCGAGACCCCGCCGCGCTCAGTCGCCTCGGATCGAGGCGTCGTGACGCACCAGGAACGGTGCGTTGATATGGCTACGAGCTGTGAGAGCCTCTCAATACAATGGCATTCTAGGAGAGCTTCAGACGGCAACCATCGCTCTCGGAGTCGCTCAGCGTAACGAGCAATCGATTGAAGTGCAGTATTTCTGCAATCGATTGAAGTGCAGTATTTCTGCAATCGATTGAAGTGCAGTATTTCTGCAATCGATTGAAGTGCAGTATTTCTGCAATCGATTGAAGTGCAGTATTTCTGCAATCGATTGAAGTGCAGTATTTCTGCAATCGATTGAAGTGCAGTATTTCTGCAATCGATTGAAGTGCAGTATTTCTGCAATCGATTGAAGTGCAGTATTTCTGCAATCGATTGAAGTGCAGTATTTCTGCAATCGATTGAAGTGCAGTATTTCCGTCACGGTCAGGTCGTGAACTGAGGCTAAGTGGGGATACATAAATTACAAAATGAGTCGCTACTGAATGGGCACCAACGGTCCAACGGTGGTTTCGGAAGTCGCATACGAGGTGCAAAGGCCGCAATTTAACAGAATCGCACGTGTATGTGCTTTCACGCAAAGTGGTGACAAACTGACGCAAACAGCGCATGATTGTTACAAATAGCTCAATACTTTATCACACCAGGGCCTTTCCTCATCTCGTTGCATGTGGCTACCAGTCATGCTTTGTGAGTTGAAACGTAGGCAGTAGACACACACGCAATGGGCAAACACAAACATCACTTGTGATAAAGCTTTACAAACTCAAGTACAATGTATCAATCAAATGTCGCATACGAGTGGGAACATCACTATTATATAAGCATAATCACAATATCAGGGCAACACAGGTGACTGACTCAGGGGACAATAGGTCACAGCATAGGTGAGGTCTCTGCCACCTACGACTGCCACCTGCAAACAAAAAAAACAGTTCGACGCGCCATCTACCACTGCGGTGGCAACGTAGGGGGCGCTCTGCGGCGGCGTTGCCATAACGACGAATCGAGCTCGGCCGTTAGGTGTCGTTAGTGGTTCGGGCTGAACAGTCCAGGTGGCGGTAGTGACGGGCTAGGCTGGTTTCGACTTTGGAGGCACGTCCGCTTGGAAACACTGCGTTGGATCCGGTATCGGGCCGGGCACCTCCGATTTCGAGCAAACCCGTGCTGAAAATAAGCTTCGTGTGAGCTTTGAGCAGTTGCTATAAGTTTCCGGGTACTAAGGGCGACGTTCAGAAACTTGTTTAGACTGAGTTCCAACCGATACCTTTGTAAAACAATAGACATCACAAAACTGCGCTTTCAATTTGTTAGCGTCAAAATCTTTACACATTGCAAATGCTATACCACAACACATCAAGCTGAAATCAACACATCGAACTGGCAAATCGCACGGTTTGTTCATGAGCAGGAGTTATCGAGAGTGATTCCACTAACACCATCAGAAGACGCTCACCTGTATATTTTGAGCGTGGCTGTAATACCGCCACTGCAGTCAGGTGGGGAGTGCAGGCCTAGTTTGCGTCCCGTAAACAGCGCGGCTGGAGATCAGGAGACATCCGAAGCGCAGATCCGGCCGTAGTGTGGAGCCACAGCGGGCGTGCGATGTAGGTCTCCAGATGTGGATCTCGTATCTGACGCATCATCATCGCACTTCACGGACTGCCCGGTTCTTACTGATGGTGACCAGCTTGCATCGTGTCTTGTCGCCACCATGCCCCAAAACCTGCCACCTCCGATCTTTGTGGGCGGTTCACTTCTGCGTGCGAGCTTTCATGGCTGAGAACCTTTTCCAATTGACCGGAATTCCACTCAACAACTTGAACCACAACCCCACCGCCGCCGCGGTCAGCCGCCACGTTGACACCACGTCCCCTTTCTGCTTTGTACCAAGTCGTCACACACCACATAGCTCCGCCCCGCGGACCAGAGGGCGCTAGATGTAGAAGTAGTTCTCGTAGTCATGGTAGCTGGGCGACTTGACGGCCGTCTTGACTGGGTTGTGCGTCGGCGCCAGGCTCTCCAGCGAGTCCACCGACTCCAGGTTCGGCCGCCACGGCAGCTGTCGGAGACACAGTCGGGCGTCAGTGATGTGTGACCAGTGATGTCGCCTGTCGGTGACGTCCCAGTGATGGAACGAGAGATAATCGACACGAGCGGGCGTCAGCTGGTGACACGAGATAGAAGCAGCACGGGTCGACCGCGCCGCGGACACGGGCGTTGCTGTGAGAGTCGGTGGGTACGAAACCACAGCGCCAGTCCTCGGCGACGTGACACAACCGCGGCGGTTCGTAAAGACAGGATCCTGTCTCCGACTGACCAATTTGATGACGTCATGCCCGCATTCAGTCCATTAGCCAGTCTAATGGGAGAAACTCGTCCCAATAAAACCACCGTGATTGTCTGAATAGAGCGAGTCGGTCCGCGCACCAAACTAAATTGAATTGTCTTCCTTCCGCGTATACAGTTTTGTAATTCAGTTAACTCTCACTCACTCCAGCCCATGAGTGTTCATTTTACAAGCGGCCGGTCACGGAATATGCTACAGCATATCCGAAATCATGGAATTACCATGTGGCCATGCATTCTGACGGACGATGTCGTTCGAGACATGCAATGAGCATGTGCAATATTTCATGCGGCTTTCATACAACCAAGGGGATTGATTTATTTCTAAACTTGGCACTATCGGACTGTTCGTCTGACCTTGTTTTGCCATTCTCTCAACGATTAATGACACCAAATTCACTGCCCATTTATAACTCTGGACAATCGAGCGGCATACGGTCTTTTATTTACCTGCGTCGTGGAAATCGCCGTTGGGAAGGTTTTTCAATCTTTATATCGATACATTCCAGGAAACTTCCTGTTCTGGCTCTGATGCGGGCATCATTACAAGCATTATCATGACAATGATTGTATTATGTTCGTCCGACACCTAACAGCTGTGGTTTTGTAATTAGGACTCCGCCTACCAATACTATTGGTAAAAATGCCAACAGTCGTGGTACGACCACATGACCACAAATGACGCTCGCTCTTAATAACGTTATAGCATGACACGGACACGGAATGTATCCAAGAGCATCCAGGTATATATCAACCTGGACACGCTCCAGTTGGCTATTTTGGATCCACTGGTGGACTCAGAACGATCCAAAAATACTAGTTGTTGCGGCCCGTGCGGGGCTAACTTCCAAAGGTGCTACAAAATTAATCTCCCATTTTCTTTTCCCAAACCACGGATCGAACAATGAGCGTTCGCAGCGAACGGATCGAACAATGAGCGTTCTCGGCGGACGGATCGAACAATGAGCGTTCTCGGCGGACGGATCGAACAATGAGCGTTCTCGGCGGACGGATCGAACAATGAGCGTTCTCGACGGACGGATCGAACACAATGAGCGTTCTCGGCGGACTGATCGAACAATGAGCGTTATCGGTGGACGGATCGAGCAATAAGCGTTCTCGACGGACGGATCGAACAATGAGCGTTCTCGGCGGACGGATCGAACAATAAGCGTTCTCGGCGGACGCCGAAACCTGGCGTCACCGCTGGAGCGGGAGGGAATTTCCTGCTGGTTTCCTGCGTCTGCCCTGTCGACGCCGAAAAAACCTCTCAGTTCGCACATACTTTCCGAGGCAGGAGGACCGGGGAGAGCGGGATGCCAGCGTCAGTAATATGCAGTCCTCCGTTTCCCATTGTTCCGGGGCCGCCGGATGTCGTCAGCGGTTTAGACCGGCCCACACAGCGCCCCAAGTCTAACAATGGACACATTCTCCAACACAGCGAGGCTGAGCGGCTGGCCGGAGAGAAACGGCTACGATCTCGTCCGGCTAGCGGTTAACCATGGACAGTACATGACATGACAGGTGACAGGTGCAGGCCGTATACATGACAGGTGCAGGCTGTAGGGAAGCACGACTGTTGAGATAGATACGCTTGATTCACGAGCGAATGGCGTCAGCAACGTCATAGGGGACATAACAGAACACGATTAATCGCCAAGCAGCACGGAAAAAGACGTGTTCTCTTTCCCCATTAAAGGGAATGTTTCACCTTCCTGAAAGTTGCAAATATACGCTGGTTGTAGTCGAAATTATGAAGTAAGTGCTGTTGAAAACGATGGTGATATTCTTTCACTCGAAACGTCACTTAACTTTATACAAATTCAGTTTTTTTAGATTTGGGCGAATGACGTCATTATTGAGCTATAGACCGCCGCTGATTGGCTGAAAAAGTGGCTGTCAGCCAATCAGCGGCAGCACTAGCCTAGATCCCATTTTGCAAATGAGAAATTACATTGCTTAAAAACGGCCAAGTTTTTTGGAAAATGACCTTAGTATTTTCGACATTTCAATAACGGCCAAAGATAATGTCTATCTCAGTTCAAAACCAATACAAAGGTGAAACATTCCCTTTAAAATAAAAGCTCTAGCTTTGTATTCATCGCGGGAAATATGTGCAGCAGAGCGGCGGTGCTACCTTGCGAGGCCGGCGTGCCGCCTGTTCCCGCTGTAGTACGAAGTAGTAGTGGTCCCGGTCCTTCCAGCTGGCTTGAACCTGCACGGGACGGTCGGTGGGCCGCAGTCGCCGCTCGTACCGCGCCGTCCGACACACCTGCAACGCGACCTTAGGTCAGAAGTAGTGGTGCCAGTTTCAGAAAATATTTGTCCAACGTCCGACCGATGTCCAAGACCATGGTCAATCTCCGTCCGTCCGAAACTGTACGAAAAACATTGTTTGTCCGAAATTTGTCCGAAAGCAGAAAAACTGTTTGATATGGAAATGAATTACCTGTGGCACACTTTCTTTTTTAATAAAAAAAAGTAGCAAGTGATAAAGCGACAAGCCATCCTTGGGCATTGGATGTCCGAAAATGTCCAAAGAAATATGCCTATGTCCATCCGAAAACCGAATCGGTCTTCGGACAAATTCGGAATTCCGAAAATGATTGTACCGACTGGCACCACTAGTCAGAATACAGGGACGTGACCTCAGGTCAGAATACAGGAGTGTGACCTCAGGTCAGAATACAGGAGTGTGACCTCAGGTCATAATACAGGAGTGTGACCTTTAGGTCAAAATACAGGGACGTGACCTCAGGTCAGAATACAGGAGTGTGACCTCAGGTCAGAATACAGGAGTGTGACCTCAGGTCAGAATACAGGAGTGTGACCTCAGGTCAGAATACAGGAGTGTGACCTTAGGTCAGAATACAGGAGTGTGACCTTAGGTCAGAATACAGGGACGTGACCTCAGGTCAGAATACAGGAGTGTGACCTCAGGTCAGAATACAGGAATGTGACCTTAGGTCAGAATACAGGAGTGTGACCTTAGGTCAGAATACAGGGACGTGACCTCAGGTCAGAATACAGGTACGTGACCTCAGGTCAGAATACAGGGACGTGACCTTAGCTCAGAATACAGGGACGTGACCTCAGGTCAGAATACAGGGACGTGACCTTAGCTCAGAATACAGGGACGTGACCTTAGATCAGAATACAGGGACGTGACCTCAGGTCAGAATACAGGTACGTGACCTCAGGTCAGCATACAGGGACGTGACATTTAGGTCAGAATACAGAGGTGTGACCTCAGGTCAGAATACAGGGACGTGACCTTAGGTCAGAATACAGGGACGTGACCTCAGGCCAGAATACAGGGACGTGACCTCAGGTCAGAATACAGGGACGTGACATCAGGTCAGAATACAGGAGTGTGGCCTCAGGTCAGAATACAGAGACGTGACCTTTAGGTCAGAATACAGGGACGTGACCTCAGGTCAGAATACAGGTACGTGACCTTAGGTCAGAATACAGGGACGTGACCTCAGGTCAGAATACATGGAAATGACCTCAGGTCATAATACAGGGACGTGACCTCAGGTCAGAATACAGGAGTGTGACCTCAGGTCAGAATACAGGAGTGTGACCTCAGGTCAGAATACAGGAGTGTGACCTCAGGTCAGAATACAGATACGTGATCTTAGGTCAGAATACAGGAGTGTGACCTCAGGTCAGAATACAGGGACGTGACCTTAGGTCAGAATACAGGGACGTGACCTCAGGTCAGAATACAGGAGTGTGACCTCAGGTCAGAATACAGGAGTGTGACCTCAGGTCAGAATACAGGAGTGTGATCTCAGGTCAGAATACAGGAGTGTGACCTCAGCTCAGAATACAGGGACGTGACCTTAGGTCATAATACAGGAGTGTGACCTCAGGTCAGAATACAGGAGTGTGACCTCAGGTCAGAATACAGGAGTGTGACCTCAGGTCAGAATACAGAGACGTGATCTAAGGTCAGAATACAGGAGTGTGACCTCAGGTCAGAATACAGGTGTGACCTCAGGTCATAATACAGGAGTGTGACCTTAGGTCAGAATACAGGGACGTGACCTCAGGTCAGAATACAGGGACGTGACCTCAGCGCAGAATACAGGGACGTGACCTTAGGTCAGAATACAGGGGTGTGACCTCAGGTCAGAATACAGGTACGTGACCTCAGGTCAGAATACAGGGGTGTGACCTTAGGTCAGAATACAGGGACGTGACCTTATGTCAGAATACATGGACGTGACCTTAGGTCAGAATACAGGGGTGTGACCTTAGGTCAGAATACAGGGGTGTGACCTTAGGTCAGAATACAGGGGTGTGACCTCAGGTCAGCGGAAACATGGGGAGATGCAATGGGAGCAGCAAAGGCATGGTGACATGAGCTCCTGAAGAAACTGGTCTCGACGTTTTTTTATGGCGGCGATTATGATCCAACATCTTTAACAAATTTTAACTTTGCGAGATCCGGGTCCCGGGATACTTTACTTTGATGCATGATGTTACGAGAGGAAAGAAACTGAATCATGCTATGTAAGCTATATCACTAACCATGTACAGCAGCTACACCCATCAAAACATTCACGTTTCCCGAAACAGAAGACGGATCAATTCCGCGAGGACCGCAAACCATCACAAACTAGCGACATGCTTGCAATGCAGCAACACAAACAAAAAACAAAAGCGTCATATCCGAAGTAGCGTCAGGATCACCGCAGGTCCGACATACCAACAAAGGCGAGTTCCCTGGGAAAGCGGGCGGACAATGGGCCTACCTCGAGCAGGAAGAATCTGTCAGGCGCCTCGCGGCAGTTGTTGCAGCCGAGTATGAGTCGCAGCAGGTCAGCAGTCTCTGTCCGATCGGACACCAGCAGGCTCTTGTAGTGCGACTGAAACACCGGATATGGCCGACTTATAACGTGGAGCCAGCATGAGCGAAGGATTGTGTGCAGTGACTAGCGTACTGGTGACCAGCTTAGCTGGGCACTAGCTAAGCTAGTCAGCCGCGCGTAATGACTAGCTTAGCTCGTCACCAATACGCTGCCGGTGCCGGGTCAGGGGCGCAGACAGGCTCGTACATGGGAGGACCAATGATCACAACACTATCGAGGCGGGGTCAGGAGCGCAGACAGGCTCGTACATGGGAGGGCCAATGACCACAACACTATCGAGGCGGGGTCAGGAGCGCAGACAGGCTCGTACATGGGAGGGACAATGACCACAACACTATCGAGGCAGGGTCAGGAGCGCAGACAGGCTCGTACATGGGAGGGACAATGACCACAACACTATCGAGGCAGGGTCAGGGGCGCAGACAGGCTCGTACATGGGAGGGCCAATGACCACAACACTATCGAGGCGGGGTCAGGGGCGCAGGCAGGCTCGTACATGGGAGGGACAATGACCACAACACTATCGAGGCGGGGTCAGGAGCGCAGACAGGCTCGTACATGGGAGGGCCAATGACCACAATACTATCGAGGCGGGGTCAGAAGCGCAGACAGGCTCGTACATGGGAGGGCCAATGACCACAACACTCGAGGCGGGGTCAGGGGCGCAGACAGGCTCGTACATGGGAGGGCCAATGACCACAATACTATCGAGGCGGGGTCAGGGGCGCAGACAGGCTCGTACATGGGAGGGCCAATGACCACAACTCTATCGAGGCGATGAGGCCAGTGCGCTGTCTACTTAACAAAGTCGTTATTCAGGTCGCCAACATTTCATTCACCAATGGGGTCTATTCATTATCAGCTTTAATGCAAATGCAATGAATCTAGTAGGCGAAACCAAAACACGAACAAGGTATTAGCATAATTTGCAAATTTCGAAGCAAATACATGTAGGTAATGCACAAGCCATACGTTAAGGCGTGACGTCAGCAGTGACTGAGTCGGGTTCGACTTACCCCTTGCATGAGGATTCCGTCGTAGATGCGGACCAGACCGCCCTGTCTGACCCTCAGGATTAACCTGTCGAGCAAATAACGACGTCAGTAACATGCCCAGTTGGATCGGTGACGATTCGGGCAGCGACGCGACAATTTAACATACGTGACTGGTGGAGTTTATGTCCGTAGAATTCGTGGAACAGCACAGTTGAATGACATTTGTTTAAACAAGCGAGTTCAAACACTTCAAAGGCTGACGGCGCCGACACGCTTTATGAAATTCATATATTTCTTGGTAGTTTCTATCAATGTACTGCTTCACGCGTTTTGCAAACAGTACAACTTTACATGAGTTTCCACTCGTTAAACTGACACAAACCACTCTTGAGTCTGCATTCGATCTGCATTGCCACCATTCGAACAAATCCTCAACATCCTCCAATCTCTTGCTGAACAAACGCCAACCCACCGATTCGTGACTCCTACCGACTCGTAACGCCGCATCGTACCGACTCATACCACTAACTTACCAACTCATACCACTAACCTACCGACTCATACCACTAACCTACCGACTCATACCACTAACTTACCGACTCATACCACTAACCTACCGACTCATACCACTAACCTACCGACTCATACCACTAACTTACCGACTCATACCACTAACTTACCGACTCATACCACTACCCTACCGACTCATACCACTAACTTACCGACTCATACCACTAACTTACCGACTCATACCACTAACCTACCGACTCATACCACTAATCTACCGACTCATACCACTACCCTACCGACTCATACCACTAACCTACCGACTCATACCACTAACCTACCGACTCATACCACTAATCTACCGACTCATACCACTACCCTACCGACTCATACCACTAACCTACCGACTCATACCACTAACCTACCGACTCATACCACTAACCTACCGACTCATACCACTAACTTACCGACTCATACCACTAATCTACCGACTCATACCACTAACTTACCGACTCATACCACTAATCTACCGACTCATACCACTAACTTACCGACTCATACCACTAATCTACCGACTCATACCACTAACTTACCGACTCATACCACTAATCTACCGACTCATACCACTAACTTACCGACTCATACCACTAATCTACCGACTCATACCACTAACTTACGGACTCATACCACTAACCTACCGACTCATACCACTACCCTACCGACTCATACCACTAACTTACCGACTCATACCACTAACCTACCGACTCATACCACTAACCTACTGACTCATACCACTAACCTACCAACTCATACCACTAACCTACCGACTCATACCACTAACCTACCGACTCATACCACTAATCTACCGACTCATACCACTAACTTACCGACTCATACCACTAATCTACCGACTCATACCACTAACTTACCGACTCATACCACTAACTTACCGACTCATACCACTACCCTACCGACTCATACCACTAACTTACCGACTCATACCACTAACCTACCAACTCATACCACTACCCTACCGACTCGTGCCGCTAACCTACGTATTCCTACCGCCTCGTAGCGCCGCGCCGATCACGGACCGGGAGGGATATCGCGGCAATTACTGCTCCCCTCGCCATTAATTAGCCTCGCTCTCTCCCTCGGTCTCTCTATCTGCGTGGCGGCACACACCGGTACCTCCGCCGGCACTGGACACAGGACACAGGAACCGGCCCGCTGGACATTCCATCTGCCCAGCGCTGATGAATGAACTCGGTCACGGAAATACGACGAGTGCTAGTGGCCGCAGCGTCACTCACCAGAGGTCGCTCGCACCGGATGTGTGACCTATGACCTGTTGTGACCCGCTGATCGAGGGAGGGGGCGTAGAATGACGCGCTGTGACGATATGTGCCCGTTCGCGAAGGTTCGTGACGATACGTGGCAGTGTGTGACGGTTTGTGACGATACGTGGCAGTGTGTGACGGTTTGTGACGATACGTGGCAGTGTGTGACGGTTTGTGACGATACGTGGCAGTGTGTGACGGTTTGTGACGATACCTGGCAGTGTGTGACGGTTTGTGACGATACGTGGCAGTATGTGACGGTTTGTGACGATACGTGGCAGTATGTGACGGTTTGTGACGATACGTGGCAGTATGTGACGATTTGTGACGATACATGGCAGTGTGTGACGGTTTGTGACGATACGTGGCAGTGTGTGACGGTTTGTGACGATACGTGGCAGTGTGTGACGGTTTGTGACGATACGTGGCAGTGTGTGACGGTTTGTGACGATACGTGGCAGTGTGTGACGGTTTGTGACGATACCTGGCAGTGTGTGACGGTTTGTGACGATACGTGGCAGTATGTGACGGTTTGTGACGATACGTGGCAGTATGTGACGGTTTGTGACGATACGTGGCAGTATGTGACGATTTGTGACGATACATGGCAGTGTGTGACGGTTTGTGACGATACGTGGCAGTGTGTGACGGTTTGTGACGATACATGGCAGTGTGTGACGGTTTGTGACGATACGTGATGGTTCGGGACGGTTCGTGACTACCCATACGCGTGCAGGTATGTGAAGGTCAGGGACAAGTGGCGACACATGATACCGATGCTCCATGACGGCCGCTCCGGATTTAAACGGTTCCAAATGAGCTCATTATCACGAATATTGGATTCCACCGGCCCGATTCAAGCTCGCCCCGCCTCAGGGCCGCACCACTGGGCTCTGACTCTGAGGCTGCTCTGAGTCAGTCCCACGAGTCAGTCCCCTGAGTCAGACTCCAGAGTCAGTCACACTTCCCAGCCGAGCGGGTCATGGGAGCGGCAGCGGGGAGCGTGTCAAGTGACGGGGCAGGGGGGCATGGGAGCTGTCCCGGCGGCGGCCCGGCAGTGACTGGGCAGGGGGCATGGGAGCTGTCCCGGCGGCGGCCCGGCAGTGACGGGGCAGGGGGCATGGGAGCTGTCCCGGCGGCGGCCCTGCAGTGACGGGGCAGGGGGCATGGGAGCTGTCCCGGCGGTGGCCCTGCAGTGACGGGGCAGGGGGCATGGGAGCTGTCCCGGCGGCGGCCCGGCAGTGACGGGGCAGGGGGCATGGGAGCTGTCCCGGCAGCGGCCCGGCAGTGACGGGGCAGGGGGCATGGGAGCTGTCCCGGCAGCGGCCCGGCAGTGACGGGGCAGGGGGCATGGGAGCTGTCCCGGCAGCGGCCCGGCAGTGACGGGGCAGGGGGCATGGGAGCTGTCCCGGCGGCGGCCCGGCAGTGACGGGGCAGGGGGCATGGGAGCTGTCCCGGCAGCGGCCCGGCAGTGACGGGGCAGGGGGCATGGGAGCTGTCCCGGTGGCGGCCTCCGCCATGACGCAATGAAGAAGACGCGCTGGGAGCAGCCTTGTTCAGAAGCACGTGAGCGAAGCACGTGAGCGCTGCCGCACGGGTGACGACCGGACGCGGGAAGGAGGTGGAGGTATACTGGTGCCAGTGCAGCGTGTGCTAGGTCAGTCGGGAGGTATTGCTGCCAGCTGCCTGGAAGTTAGCTTCGCTCCTTATACAAATGTCCGAGAATGTTGCAAGCTGTGCACGGCTTCTTTTGGATCGGATACTCACCATTAAGAAAAAAACGCAACTTTTCGAATTAAATGTGTCCAAAAAGGAACGTGTCGAAAGGGAACGTGTCAAAAAAGGAGCGTGTCAAAAAAGGAACGTGTCAAAAAAAGAACGTGTCAAAAAAGGAGCGTATCAAAAATGGAACGTGTCAAAAACAGGACAGATTCTTAACCATTCAAGTACCGACCAACACAAATATCGTATGGTAGGCTTATGTCACATCAGCTCAGTTATAAGCCTGATCTCTGCACTACACTGCTGCGGAATTCAATCACCCTTTGCTGCCGAGCCAACTCACGCCAAACCCACGCCAATATCACGCCAAACCCACGCCAAGCTTACGCCAAACCCACACCAATATCAAGCCAAACCCACGCCAATCTCACGCCAAACCCACGCCAAACCCACGCCAAACCCACGCCAAACCCACGCCAAACCCACGCCAAACCCACGCCAAACCCATCCAGCTAATCACCTAAGAGCCGCCAGACGTCACGTGGCGGCTCGTCTGCGTCCATCACAGCCGCGTCCCCGGGGTGTAATCGCCGGCGTCCCGGCGCGGTATGCGTACCTGGCGCACCAGGTTATCCGTCCCGCGGGGGAGTCCCGTGATCCCACATCCCAGCCACCCCCGGCTATTACCTGGTTATTTCTGGTTCGTTCCAGCCCGGGAGGCTGGACGGCAGCGCGGGCGGTGGGTCGGTGATCAGAGTCACCTGTCTCTGCTCTGTGTAGGCTGGCCCGTCACCGGAAACAGACCGGAAACGGACCGGAAACGGGCCGGACGTGGACAGGAAGCTCCACCCTGTCGCGCGCACATAGCCGCGATTTAGCGAACTGTGGGCGGAACGGCTATCGCTTCCTCTCGCGTGACGCCGTTTGTGATGGGTGTGACGTTTGGGGGAGCTGTGGGTGGGCGGGGGTGGGCGGGGGGGGGGGGGGGGTCGTGGTGTTTGTGTCTTGTGTGTGACGCATGTGCCGTGTCCACAGCGCGAGTCCTGCGTCTCGTGAGAAGGTCGCCCGGCGCCGGAAGACGCGAGGCGGCACCGCGCGGCTTTTTGCGGCTATCAGCAGTTTCGCGCGCCGTTCCGCACGCCTGGCGAACAGGAATGCCGCGCGCGCGCCCTCTCATCCCGGAGAGAAACACGCCCCTGCTAAGCCTTATCCGACAGAGGCGACCAGTGACGCCGTCAAAACAACTTAGCTATCGGACGTCCTTTCCGAAAGACGCCCAAAAGAAAGACGCCCCGACACCGACAGATCTGCACAGCCCATACCCTTCGAGGTGGGGTGTCGTGCAGGGGTAAACCGTGCGTCCACCCGGCGGACATTGCGGTGCTCGACGTCACGTGACGTGACGCATAACTACCGGTGCGTGACGGCGTTTCAACACGACCTCCACGTGGCGGTGGTTCATTACAGTCGGGCAGTAAGACGCGGTCAAGGCCACGGCACCGTCACAAGATGGGGGCGACTTCTGTGTGGTTTCAGTCGCGAGAGAGCAAAGTCGGTCATACGGTGCCTCGTGCCTTGTGTGGCTGGTATGTCTGGCAGTGGTGTGTCTGTGATGCCATTCGCGGGCTGAGAAGCCCCAGGCTGTGGTTTTATATTCCAGGCATGACCGAGTGACCCACAGTTCATGGCGAATTCGTGGCATCTTAGTCATACGATGGTTCAGCTGGAATCAAGCCTGCTTGTGATGCTCGAATCCATAAATGTGCTGAATTGATGACACGCGGATCGTTCAAGTTGAATGGTTTCCTAATTTCAGCGGTCACAATGGCGTCGCCACGGTTTCAAAATTACTAGGGACAAATCCAAGTGCGCGTGTAGGGACAAATCCAAGTGCGCGTATACCACCTTCGCCTTGGTGGGGGTCATTTTGCCCCCCCCCCCCCCCTGAGGTTTTTCGGAAATAGTGGGAAAACGGCGGAGCGCAGCGCCGCCAAATTTGGCACAGCTGTTTGGAATCAATTACCCACATTGTGTGAAAGTTTTGACCTCAGGTCATCTCAGGTCAGGTCACCAGGTCACGTCAAGTGACCTTACCTCTAAATAATGTTTGTGGTCGTGCCAAAGCAACAGTGTTTGTCCGAGGGGTTTGAAACTTACAAGATTTCATCAGGTTATAAGTACCTACAATCGTGTATCTCGGATTTTGTTTTATATCGGTGACCCAAGGTCAAGTAAATTGCATGACCTCCCCATTATAAGTCAATGGGAGAATATACAAATGCTTCCTATTCAGAAAATATGCATTAGATCAGGTCAATTCTTCCAGAATCATATTATTTGAGCTCATTCTTGATGACCCATGTGCGAAAGTTGCTCAAGACCTCTGCAAGGTCAGCTGAGGTCAGCTGAGGTCACCAGCACGAGGAACACAAGCCAATAACTATTGATATAATAAAGATAGAGACGTGCGACTGACACCACTCTGCTTGTTTCATCGAGACACGTCGCCCCATTATATGAACATGACGTACCTGTGTCAAATCTGGTGACCTGGTAACCTTGACCTGAGGTAAAATTTTGAAGTGGACCTAACCCACCGGTCACCATATGTTTCAAAGCGTCTTGACGAGACAAACACGATGGTGTTGTAGTTATTGCTCTATGTTGAACCAATACAAAGGTATTCACGAATACTATTTTTGGAAGAAAATGCCATCGTGACATTTGGTGACCTCTGGAGCCTATATTATTGGCCTGAACATATATTGGTGGACACCGATGAGATTGCATTTTGAAGAGCTTTCGATTTCTGTTTTCCGTTTGTTCCTATCTATCATATTTCTCGAGATATTTTTGGGTTTCTGGAACAAAGTCCTGTACTTGGAAATTTGACCTTTGATGACCTCTGGTGACCTCAATATTGACCTGTCAAAAATGCCCGAGATTACTTCGAATGTCCTTGTCGAGAGCTTTCGAATTATGTTTTCCGCGTCTTTTTATCTCTTTTAGTTTTCGAGTCATTTTGACCCCAACCAGGGCGAAATTGTCTCAGAGGCCCACCAGGGCGCGGTTTAACATGGAACCATATAAGGGATGGCTGAAAGGTCCCTAGAGTCCCCACCCCCAGTGGTGGCGCCGCCCACCAGCGGTTGACGCGTGTCCAGCCCGTGTTCAGTCAGTTACCTGGTGTCACCCTTTGGTCGGCAGGCCTGCAGCTGCGCAGGTTTCGCCTCGTCATCGAGCACCAGCACCGTCCGAGCGGCGTTCTCTGTAGGTAGAGCGGGGTCACCGGATCAGACAGGGCCAGACAGGGGAACAACGGGTCAGATGGGTACAACGCGGGGTCACCGGATCAGACAGGGCCAGACAGGGGAACAACGGGTCAGATGGGTACAACGCGGGGTCACAGGATCAGACAGGGTCATACAGGGGAACAACGGGTCAGATGGGTACAACGCGGGGTCACCGGATCAGGCAGGGCCATACAGGGGAACAACGGGTCACACGGGTACAACGCGGGGTCACCGGATCAGACAGGGCCAGACAGGGGAACAACGGGTCACACGGGTACAACGCGGGGTTACCGGATCAGACAGGGCCATCCAGGGGAACAACGGGTCACACGGGTACAACGCGGGGTCACCGGATCAGACAGGACCAGACAGGGGAACAACGGGTCACACGGGTACAACGCGGGGTTACCGGATCAGACAGGGCCATACAGGGGAACAACGGGTCACACGGGTACAACGCGGGGTCACCGGATCAGACAGGGCCATACAGGGGAACAACGGGTCAGATGGGTACAACGCGGCGTCACCGGATCAGACAGGGTCATACAGGGAAACAACGGGTCAGATGGGTACAACGCGGGGTCACCGGATCAGACAGGGCTATACAGGGGAACAACGGGTCAGATGGGTACAAAGCGGGGTCACAGGGTTGGACGGCCAAAATAGTATTTACCATTACGATTTCACACCAGCCCAACAGCGATTGGGACAACTATTGACATAATGCACACCAACCTATTGAGGCACATCCTCAATGGCGCATTTACATTTCGCATCACCTTGACCGATAAGACCACATAACCAGCTGCGCAAACTACCCCCGCATCTGCCACATCCGCCGCCTCTACCGCCGCTGCAGCGGAAGGGGCATGGTTCCGCTGGGCCGGGCTGATATCAGTCCCCCCCTGCTGATATCACCCCCGCGCTCTGCGCTCCGGAACGCACTGGCTTCATACAAATAAACCTATAGGCGCAGAGCAGTCGGCGCGCTTTGGAGGTCCCGCTGGGCGGCGGGCGGCGGCGGGGAGGGAGGGGGGGGGGGGGGCGGATGGCCTGTCAGCGACCAGAGCCGGCCGCCGCGCGATACGTGTATATTTGGATAGGCAAAAGAGCGTGCCCACGGCGTGGCCGCGTCAGCCTGCGGTCTGAGGACGCGGCATTGTTTTAAGGGGTGGAGCACTTCCAGCACGAGCGTCGCGCGAAGAAAAAAAAGCAGAGTCGCTCAAGGACGAGTGGCCGGTCATGAAATCTGAATGATATGGCGATATAATTCACTGCGGTCAGACAGCTGTCTGTCTGAGACCGAGACCCGAGCGAAGGACACAACTGCATATCGCTGATGTTATCCATAGAGGATCGATGGGTACCGTTACCTGTAGTTATTCAATGCACAACTAAATTCTAAAGATTCTGTATAGCTAATGATTTTCTACAACACAAAATTCTGAAATTGGGACAAGGTACGATTTAGCATCTGTGAGTATTGCTTTTTATTGTCTGGTCCTGCTTGCTAAGCTGATAATATCCCGATACCGCATCAGATTCTTTGGCCAAATTTGGGAGAGAAGCATTCAACCTATGCGGATTCGATCAGTTATCACCTAAAGCCGCGACATTTCTCGCTAAGCCAAAGTACTTAGTGGCAAGCATTCTTCTGGAGCCAGCATGTCTAGCCGTCGATTGTTGCAAGCTCGTCAACTGATAACCCACCCAACATCGTTGAGCTCAACGGTCTTTTACCTCAACTAAGTTTTTCAATGTTCGCAGTATGTTTTACAGGTACTGCACACAGCTAGGTTCATAGCTCAGCACGCTGTGCAGTTTGTCCCACAATTCAGTAAGTTCGCCACCGCTGCCACATATGTACTCCGCGATCCAAAGGCAAACACCAAAACTTAACACTTCTGAAAACGTTCGTCTCCTCATCTACCTCTCAAAAAGACATTGCATCTCCTCTGTCAGAACCACCGCCTACTTCGGCTGTCGTCGCCATGTCCTGTACACACAGTCCCCCCTTTCTGACAAGGCTCTGACCTGCGTACCAAAGCTCCCTCCCCGGGCACGGAACCCACCTGCTGATCTTCCTACCCCCGCAGTACTGACCTGTTGACCTCACCCCCACCTCCATGGTGAGGAAGAAGAGGTTGGGGTCACGGTGTTTCATGCGGTACTTGTTGAGCAGGGTCGACACCAGCTGGCGACACGTCGTGCCGAACGTCACGCTGAGCGTCTTGTACTCGATGTCGGAGCGCAGGCAGCGGGCGTACACCTTCACCGGGATCTGCGGCGGCGGTGGAGAGGGTGCCGTCACGGGGGCGGCCGGAGCGTGCCTCGGGGCGTTACGCGTCACGTAGGTGGACACGTAGCCGCGGGGCAGCGCTGTAGTCACGGCCAGACACACGCGCACAGAGTCGGGCGTGGCCAGCACGGGGCGGGTCACACCTGGACACATCGGGTCGTCATGTAGGGGCACACGGTCACGAGGCAGGCGGTCGGCTGGACAATCCGGCGCGGACTGACTGGGCTGGATGAGCTCCGCATCACATTAGGAAGGGACGAGCTGATGTAAACCTCACCGCAGAAGGGCGGTTCAACAGCAACGTCAAATGTTTGCAGTTATTTTTTCCGAGTAGCGCCTAACAGGACTCGTGATAAAATCCAGCGTTACGGAGAATGGGCGGGCCCACGTGAGGGCGGCTGCAATTCTGAAGGAGTAATTGTGACGGCTATGAGGTGTCATTCGGCATGATCGTAGCGGTTTTCCTCGTTCAGAAGGGCCGACCCAAGCATTTGTGGCATGTGGTAGACGCCACTGTGTGATTGGAAAGTAAACGTGAGTGGAGGCGTCGAAGACCTTTGCGAATTGGTTAGCTGACGTCGTATTACTGATCAGACAGCAAATAATGAAGTAGAAGTTCGTTCGCTACAGTTTGCTTTTGACACCGAATAACAGTTTCTCACGTTTGTGGCGAAAACTATTAAATGAAACACGTTCCCATTCTCATAAACATCATCGAGCAAAACAATGAAGAGTGTCTTCACCGCGTATGGCTGGTGCCCACTACAATGCAGTAGCATTCACAAACTAAATGCACAGACGACCAAAGGAATGACGCATCATGAGACGAGGCCGAGGGATAGACGGGAGGCTTTTACATTCACAGAGTTTTCCCATTGCCAGGGATTCACACGTGGTTACTGGTTATGGCTCCATCAATCAAAGATAAAACTATCATCTCCGTCCATTGGATATTAATTGTGCGAATAAAACACGCCAAAGCATTTAAGCGGGCCATATGGCCGCTCCTACTAGCAGCTAATCAGCTCAGAAAAAAAATCATTGATTTATAGCCAGATAGCCCTGCAATCACAATTAGCGTGACCGACCTCTGTAGATGACCATCGAAAAAATCCCCCGACACGCGACTGACCGCCTCCACCGTAACAGGTGTCCGCAGAACCACATACCATGGCCACCCACTGCCCCGCTCTAATCGCATACTAATGTTCCATTTTCAGAAAAACCTCGGGAAAGTGGTGTTCTTGAATACAGCTATACTGATTCGATTGACAGTTGGTAAAGATTACGCAGTCAGTTGCGAGCAATGCATGCAACTGTTTACTAAGGAGTTGATGAGACGATGTGGCCGGTGACAAGCAGTTTCAACTGACGTTTACATGGTGATATTGAACAAATTAACAAGCTCATATCGAGCAAGGAAAACGTGTTCTACACAACCATATATCGATGTTGTGAAATATTACCGATAATCCATTAGCAAATGAAGTTTGACGGTTCTCGGTTCATTCATCGACACCATGACAAGTCAGCAGGCACGCTGGCACCGAACCCTCGCCGTCAGCGCAGTCAGTTTGTCAGCGGTTTCTCATGGCTTCCACATGTCCGTTCCTAATGACTGAAACGTCAAGACGTGACATTCTGTTTGAAATATCGCTGCTGTCACTAATCGCCCGAAATACGTGTCAAAACTCATAAATAATGACGTTACCGAGAACCGCTGCCATGACTCACAAATCCTCACACATCGAACATCGAACCCTTGAGACTGAGAAGCCCGTCGATTTGTGTCGCTGGAGGTAAAAGCTTATACTCATGCAGCAGTGGCGGCGGAACGGTTCTGGGCAAGAGGGACACTTCGATTTATCTCCTCAAATTTCACTCCTCAGTCAAAATGCTGTTAACCGGGGGGGGGGGGGGGGGGATGGAGTCGGGTCGCCACCACCAATCGTATTTTATCTAGTGTAAATTGGTGTTTGTTCAGGAGGGAAGGGGGATGGCTCCGTGTCCCCTCCCCCTTGGCTAGGTCCCTGGTCCCTGGTCGCAGCTATATGCGCTTATATATAAAACCTACGAAATATGACGTATGCACAAAGTGCTCTCAAAGATATAATGCATCTCTCACATAAGCAAAAGTGAAATTGTAAGCACAGGTCAAGGTCAGGGTCACAAACGGACGGTCACTATGTGCAAAAATATATACGATAGTCATGCAACGTATGTTTTATGGGTTACTTTACACGTATAATTCTATAGTAGCAACCATTTTCACAACCTAACCTCATATAAGGTCAAGGTCAGGTCACACAAGATCAAAATGTGAAATTGATTAATCTAAATAAAAAGACATGTTCCAGTCGTGTCTCAGAAATACAACGGTGGCATTTATTTGTCTGTATCTGGTCGCTAAAAGCCAAAAAACGCAACTTAAAAAATGACGTCATGAGTTACTTATACTTAGGGACCCATAACCCGTGCTGTGTCGGTGCTCGGCGCCACCTTCACTGTGCCGTGGGGGGGGGGGGGGGGGGGGGGAGGGGGGGGGGGGGGGGGGGGGGGGGGGGTCGACGCTCCTATTGGACGAAGACAAAAACCGAGAAGAAAACAAACCGTTCGAAAGCTCTTCAAAAATCATTTGAAACTATTCCAGTCATTTTTTGACTCAGGTCAATATTGAGGTCACCAGACGTCATAAAATGTCTGATTTTTCAGTTTTAGGACTTCGCTCCAGAAACCGTAAAATATATCGGGAACTATGCTAGCTAGAAACAAATGGGAAAACATCGAAAGCTCCTGAAAAATGCAATCGCCAAGTGTCCTCAAATTTTTAGCTTAGGTCAGTAATTTAGGCTCCAAAGGTCATCAAAAGTTTGTTTTGGCAAACCTGTTTTTCGCAAATAACTTTTTGCCGAATACAGATAAATCAATAATTTTGACGCCATCGTGTTTGTCTCGTCAAGGCACTTCGAATCTTATGCATGTTGACCAAGTTAGATCAACTGAGAAATTTGACCTCAAGTCAAGATCAAGTGGTGACCCAAGTAGGTCATGTTGCACATTGGGAGATGTGTCTCAACGAGACAAACACATTGGTGCCGGTGTCACTTCTCTAGCTTCATTTGGTTGACATATATTGACAACAACAAAAAATGTTGGTGGCCTCGGATGACCTCAGCTGACCCTGTAGACTGAACTGAACTGCACTAGCACTGAACACTGAAGTACTGAACACAAATTGCACCTGGATCATCAATAATGGCCTATGATAAAATAATCCAGACGGAATTGCACTAATATCATGCATATCCAGGGGCGGATCCAGACAATCTTCAAGGGGGATCATCAATTGCAGTGGTGCCCCTCCTATACCCAAATCTGAAAACTCAACGGATTTGGTCCACTATATTTTGAGGGTGCAGCTATTTCAGCATTTTTCTTGTATTGACAAAACGTTGGCTATGGTATTTGCAACATCAGTCGTACTCTTTCTATCATAAAAGTGAGGTGAATGGTGCTAAAATATATAATGTGTACAGTCAAGGGCGGCCCCAAACTGCTGATGAAGAATTTACTTTATCAGCAGTCTGGGGTACTACTCCAGGGGGTAGAATAGCACATCTCATGAAGGTGGTAGCCGTTTTACGAGCAGTACATCTTATGCATGCGATAGCAGTGCATCATATTGCTTTGTGTCTCGTGCGAACTTCAACAATATTCTTGAACTAAAAAATAGGCATGATTTTGCGAAGGGTCACCGACCTTAGGTCACCGATATAAAAAACCCGAGATGAGCGAATTGTAGGTAGAAGGTATCCATGACCTTATGAAATTATGTAAGTATGAAACTGATCGGTCAAAAACTGTGGCTGTGGTACGACCGCAATTTCTTTTGGAGGTGGGGTCACGTGACCTGGCCTAGTGACCTGACCTAAGATGACTCGAGGTCAATAATTTCCCACAATGTGGGTAATTGATGCCCGAACACATGTGTAAAAACGGTAGCGTGCAGCTCCGCCGTTTTCCGCTATCCTTGAGAAACCTTAAGGTGGGGGGGGGGGGGGGGGCGTCTACCCCCGGTACGGCAAGGGATAAGTCAGTCAAAAATAAACACGTTGCTTTGAAATTTGGTTTGGATATCTTCCATATTTGTTTCTCTAATGTATATTCCATTGTTTTGTTAAATATCTTCAATATTTTGATTTTGTGGAAATTTTCCCGAACAAAACAACTTTTTATTTTTGGGGGTTAAAAAAAACAAAATTTCACAAGTCAGAGATATCCATTTTAACGAAAATGTAATTTCCTTTCTTCTGACTTTGTATTTGCAATATTCATCAAACCTCGATTTTCTACGATTTTTCAAACGTATCGTTTTTCCACCCAAAAAAATTGCACGTCATTAAATCGTCATCATCTCCCACAGTACCACATCAATTTCATTGGATTTTGTTTAGAAGACGTATAATTGATGAAGCATAAACAAAAGTACTGTAAGTTTTACGTCCATATCTATCATAATTATCTTAGCCATACCAAATTTAAGGGGGGGGAACTTTTATATGAGCTCCTCCCCTTGCAAATGCAGGGGGAGGGGGGCACAGTGCCCCGCGCCCCCCCCCCCCCGTTCCGCCGCCAATGTCATGCAGCACAGGTGTCCTGCAAGTGCAGCAGAGATGATAATTACGGTATGTTTACGGGTAAGAGTTCCGTCCAAATGACGGCTGACGCGGTGGGTGGCCGCCCGAGTTTTGATGGTGTCGGTGACTCACTTATGCACACATCATCACACCGTGATGATAGAACGCCCGGCGCAGTTTGTTGATCGCTCCGAATCAATAATAAACCATACATTTGCGGGAGGTTTAGGCGGTGGGAAATGTGTCTGGTGCCGTTAGGAAGATATATGAAAGATGAGTTCCCGCTTCACCGCTTCAGCTGAGGATATGATTGATTCGAGCGTATACATTGTTCGCATCAGATACAGAAAAGATAGCAATGGGATTCAATCGCACAGAGCAATGTGCGTATATACGCGAGTGATTGACGTTTTTGCGTCGATTTGCGATCACAAGAGCCGTAAGGCAGCAGAAGTATGATGTCCCCAGAGAGGACATCAGTTTGTCTGTGTGTAGCTGGCTAATATACTTTAATTCGGCAGCGGACGTGACGTGGAGAGCAAAGTGTGGGTACAGAGGCTGTACTTGAAATACAGGTTTGACAGGCGACTCGACAGGTCTACCACTGGCGATACTTGACCTAGCAGCACCTCTTTTCATTGACCGTTATTCTGCGCACGTCACCGGCAGACACCCTTTACAGGTAGGGCGAGCCCTTTTCGACCGCTTGCGCACAACGTCTTAGCGCACAAGAGTTGTAGGTGCCAAATTGCATGCTGGTACGTTTCAAGCGAGAAAAACGCATTATTTTGAATTCTCTGACCGCTCATCGCGGCTGCGGGCTTTCGTGTTTTCCCAATTTTCCATGTTTAGCTCGCTCACAGCCAATCAGCTGATGCCAGACAGAAAAATTGTTATAAGACATATAGTTCAAACATTCTTGAAGATTTTAATGCCGATCCGAGCCCACTCCACCCACTCTAGCCCACTCGATTCATCCGTGACACACACAAATTG
>JAXIVJ010006168.1:65000-68725 GCA_036785665.1 Chirona hameri
GAGCCGAGCGCTCACAGCTCTCTGGAGCGAGCGCTCGCGCCTCATCTGGAGCCTCTCTGGAGCCTCTCTGGAGCCTCTCTGGAGGCTCTCTGGAGCCGAGCGATCTCGCCTCTCTGGAGCTCTCTGGAGCCGAGCGATCGCGGCCTCTCTGGAGCCTCTGGAGCCGAGCGATCGCGCCCTCTGAGCTCTCTGGAGCCTCTCTGGACCCTCTCTGGAGCCTCTCTGCGGCCTCTTGGAGCCGAGCGATCGCGGCGTACACTTTATGCAGAGACCGTGGGCGAACCCGCACGGCAGATACCAGTGGCTCGGGCACGCAGCGGAGGGCACGGCAGATACCAGTGGCTCGGGCACTGCAGCGGAGGGCTCGGCAAGAAACCAGCGGCTCGGGGCACGGCAGCGGAGGGCACGGCAGATACCAGCGGTCTCTAGGGCACGGCAGCGGTGGGGCACGCAGAACCAGTGGCTCGGGCACGGCAGCGGAGGGCACGGCAGATACAGGGGCTCGCCCCGAGGCACGAGACCAGCCGGGAGGGGCACGACGGCATACAGTGGCATCGGGCACGTCAGCGGAGGGCACGCATATACCAGTGCTCGGGCACGGCTAGCGGAGGGCACGGCAGATACCAGTGGCCCCCGGAGGCACCATACCACGGCAGCGGAGGGCACGGCAGATACCGTGGCTCGGCACGGCAGCGGAGGGCACGGCAGATACAGCTGGCTCGGGCACGGCAGGGGGGGCAGAAGTGTCTCGGGGCACGGCAGCGGAGGGCAGGCAGATACCAGTCCGGCTGGGACGGGGGGAATCCACTGCACAGCCGCCGCTGGCGCGTTCGGTGCATGTTCCATCAGCACGGTTTGATCGGAACAGTGACAGGCGGCGACGGCGTATGGCCGGCGTCGGGCATCGGGTCGCACCGTTACAATAGAGCCATCATCAGGCGGCTTGCAAGCCGTCAGAGCCAGTAACTCCCCGCCCCGACGCACGATTCTACCGTAGAATGCAGATGGGGATTTTCCGTGTGTTGTAACTGGATGATTGCTTGGCAGTGGGAGGGCAGGTACCGGTACAGCTCACTGCCGGTGTTTGGAGAGGGAGGGCTGTGACCAGCCATGCGAAACCCTTGGGACGTTCAACCCAGGGCCGGCTGACCTCCAGGGGAAAATGTATGTAAATGCGCTTAAGGTCCGTACGTCGTGTAGCGGTGTGTAAGCTGTTAAGTAAATATATTTCTTTGCAGACGAGAAACGTGAACTGACAAGGGTGGAGAGCTTAAAATAGTAAATCAGACGTAAAACTTCACGGAAAGAAATAAATAGCGCTTATTGCGGTAGTGAACATAATACGAGGTTTATACCAGGGACAAAGAAAACATTGCACAAAACTTCGCATTGCCGTGGCCTTGCAGAACGGTGTACCGTTCCTCGCCCTCTCACTCCCTCTGCCTTGCCCGTCCCCCATCCTCTCCCCTGCCCCTCGGCCTGCTGCTGGGCGCTGCGATCGTCCCCTTCCCTCTCCAAACTTTCCTCTCCGACTCACCGACGGTCCCTCGCCCTGCTGCTGGGCGCTGCCCGATCTAGTGTCTGCGGCGGGCAGAGAGCCCGCTGCTGGCCGCGCCCTGCGAGCTGCTGGCTGGCCGCCGCCTGCTCTCGTCTCGTTCAGCGATGTTGTAGGACGAGCTGCGCGAGCTCAGCGTGCCCTCCGGGCGCCCAGGCCGAGGCTCATTGACGAGCCCTGAGACTGCAGGTGTCTGGCCGGGCCGCCGCGGCCTCCTACCGCCACCGGCCGCGACGGGCTCAGCTGCACGTGCTTCAACATCTGAAACAGGGGGAGACGAGGAAGTTAGCAGGGCGCGTGAGATAGCAGGCAAGGTATCCCGCTGTTTGCAAATCGATCTGTCATTTAAGTAAAAAACAAACAATTTTGAGCATGTACCGATCATTACTTTTGGTGACATGACTACACTATTGTAGGATCTATTTCTGCTAATAATGGATTGAAATATAAAAAAAAACAGGCGGAGAGCTAAGGCTACGCAACTCACGACACCCTGATCTGTTTATCTTCCCTCGTTTCTTTGGAAAGAAATTCGTCGATACGCTAAGCTAGAGGATCAGAGCTTTCTGCAGGATTTCCATAATAATTGTTGCTGTACACGCTCGATGTAGTATGTGATAGTCCTGATCACGTTGATCGATTCGTCTGTACATATTACAGGGAATTGGACATGCCCGCCGTCGGCTGGAATATTTGTGAGTACCTATTGCCTCGCGCAGTAGGGCAATCGAAAGTTCATTCATATTTAATTGTCCATGTCCATGTCCGCGGACGGCACATATTTAACTTGTTAGTCGTTAGTAGTAAGTCTTGATTCATTTGCAGCTGGTTGTTACTTGTTGGTAGATTTCAGGAGGCAGGAAATGAAAGAATGCTGATTCCCTAACAACTCAATTCACACAAGATAGATGCATACATGAGATATAATTGGACGAACTCCTCAATCTGAAATAATATTGTCCTCCTCTTGTAAAACGGAAATGTGGCATCCCTTGATAACGCATTCAAAGCTGTCCCAAACTTCCTTGAGCAGAGCGGACAAAGGCCGCAGCCGTAGCGTCATCCCGGTCAAGGTTACCTATGAACATACCAGCACCACTGGCGGATCCAAGGGGGGGGGGGGGGGCATCGGGGGAAAATCCCCACAGGAATCAGGGGGAGATTCAATACAAGTATGCCCCCCGCGCGTTCCCTGCACTGAACGTGAAAAACAATGATCTCAGGATACAACTTTCATGAAAACGGAAGTTTTCTCAAGTGATTTGAACTTTGAAGTTTGTATGTATCCCTTACTTTCCATGATAGACAAAACAGCGTACTAATGCAATTCATGCAGCCCAGAGGACACTTGACCCGCCGCCCCGCTGGGGGGGGGGGGGGCACTCTTGCCCCCTCCCGGATTTTCTCATAACTTGAAGACTATGATAGATATCACCGTGTGGAAACTTTCAGTACCTTATGCTGCATCAATTCTACGTCTTCTCACTAAATGTCAATACAATTGATGCTGCATTTGGCAAATATGACGTTTTAATGACGTCATGTCATGCCATTTTTGGTGGAAAAACGATACATTGTTTGAAAAATCGTAGAAAAATCGTAGACAAAATAGGTTTTGAAGCAAATTGCTAATAAAAAACGTCAACAGAAAGGAAATGACATTCTCTTCAAAATGGCTATCTCGGATGTTCGGGAATTTGTTTGTGAGCAAAAAAAAACACTGATTTTTTATCGGGGAAGAAAAAAAACAAAATAAATTTTTGTGGAATTTAAAAAGTGAATTTCTTACGCTCGATACCAAAATAAGGTGACTGGCCCAATTCTGCGGAGGGGAGAAAAAATGGGGGGGAACTTTTTGCCACAAAAAGACCCCCCCCCCTACGGGAGAGAGCCTGGATCCGCAGTGACCAGACCGCAGGTAAACGGGATATCGTGTCGCAGTCTCACAAGCGTCGACCGGCGCCTTGTGACGATCGTGTCGTCAATATCGTGTTACGTCACAGTCGCACAGTGCATTGCGAACGACCGCTCTCCGTTCCATCCAGGAGAGCTAGCTGGCTAATTGGCTTTTATGACTATGATTGGACGAGCAATCAGTGACTGGACGACCCGGCTGGTTCCGGCTGGTCCGGCATGGTCCGGCCTGGTCTGTGGCTGGTCTGTGTGGCTG
>JAXIVJ010006169.1:0-10000 GCA_036785665.1 Chirona hameri
TGACATGAACGTCACATGTGGGCATTATATGCTGTAATTTGTTAAATTTGATATATTGCGAATAGGCGGATCCAGGAGAAACATGGGGGGCACCATGCGCGTAACGCTTTTATCACCTTACTAATTTGAAGTTGGACCTTATTTGAGGGTGGGTATCGCCTCCCATTTGTTTATGCTCAGTGCGCCTCTGCCCCAAAAATATGTACAATCCCAGTATCTATGATGCATATTGCATTGAAATTGTTTCTGACGCAATTATTGCACTGCAAACTACGAAGGAAGTATGCGCCGCAAAACCGCATTCGTAACACCCTCCCCAAAACAGGAGCCTAGAACCGCCTCTGCTAGACCTATTTTATTTTTAAATGCTCAACATGCGCCATTCAATTTGGGGAAAAGTCACAAAGTTTCAGGACGCTAGGCCTAACGGTTTAGAAGCGGCAAGTGAAAAAACACCGGGAGGGGCAGAATCTGCCCCCGCAGGGAATAGGGTTAACCTCCGAGTAGGCGTGTGTTGCTCCGAATTGGCCTAATGACATAGGCCTCACAGTTTGATACTCCCCCCCCCCCCCCCCTGGATCCGCCACTGGCCAGCTGTCGCCAAAAGCGTCGGAGCGGCCACTCCTGTATATCCCTTCTCCTTGGTTGCGCGTAGCGCGCCGGTGCTGCCACCGATGTCGCTGTGCGCGATTACAGCTTGAGTCGACAGTCGCCAGAGGCGCTGCAGGGTTTCCGTCGGACAGGCGGTCGCCTGGCGTCAGCGCTATTGTTTTAACTGCGCCTAACGACCGCTGCACGGCGCTACCGTCGGGCGCCTGCCGGCAGTCGAGCCTGACGCGGCGAAAGACGGATGAGTGTCACGGCTTCCAGAGACACTCTCGCAATGAGTATTCATAGTCATGGGATTGGTGTTTTGTTGTGCGTGTGTGTTTTTCAATCATGTTTTGTATGCAGTTAAATACAGTTATTCTACCAAATGAAACTTATGTTGGCATGTTTACATGAGGACGCATATTGTGCTGTGGGGTTGCCTTGCTGACTGCCTTTGGGTTTCCCCCGGCAGCGTAGAGTGCGAGTTCCCATGTAAATAAATATTACGACAGCCCGGCTTGGTGGCCGGCGGCAGGTGGTGAGAGGTGGTTCCTTGTCGCTCCCATTGTCCCACGGAGTCCCGCAGGGCTCGTTAGTTGGCCCATCCTCGTCAGTGTCTTCACGAACGACCTACCTTCCTATCTCCCCCACGGTCGCCTTATTTCTTATGCCGATGATACCCAACTCTTAGATTCTGCGCATCCTGAGAACATTACTTCACTTAAAACCCGGCAGGAGGAGACTATTCTCACAATTCAATCCTACTTCACTTCAAATTCCCTGAAAATGAACCCGACCAAGACTAGTTTGCTCTTTGTCGGCACAGCCCATGGAACCTTAAGAAAACCGCATCCTTCCAACTTAACATATCTGGTCATGTACTAACACCATCTCCGTCCGTGAAGATGCTGGGAGTGACGGTCGATTCAAACCTATATCCTGGGAAATACGCATCTCCAACGTAGTCAAAAAGTGCAATTCCATCCTCTTCTGTTTGTATCAAATTCGCCACCATCTCACACCCGATGTCCGTCAACTCCTTATCCAATGTCACGTCTTTCCACATATCCTGTATTGCCTCTCAGTCTGGGGAGGAGCTGCTCAGTGTCATTTGCACAAGGTGCAGAGGTTGATTAATTCCGGGGCTGCAGGATTGTCTCCGGAGCGCGTGCTTGTGACCATATCTCACCGACCGTAAAGGCCCTGGGCTGGCGCAGCGTGGGTGACCATATCACCCACCGAGACAGCATTGCTGTATACAGGGCACTGAGCGATCCACGTTCTCCGGAGGCAATCCACACGCTTTTCACAAGGAGAGTCGCTGTATCGCAGCGCACAACCCGGGTGACGTTGGCAGACATGTTGGAGCCGCCAGCTTTACGCCTGTCAATGTCGCGCCGGGTATTTTCTTTTCGAGCGGCCTCATCCTTCATTTGGAACCGCCTGCCACCTGCCACCACTGGTTCCCGGACAAAATTCGAGTTTTTACGCCTTTAGATCAATGTGTTTTTAAAGGAAATAGTTCACCTTCAACATGGGTTTTGAACTGAAATAGCAGTTTTGTAGCACATGTTGAGAAATCCTTATCTGGAACTTGTATTGGCTGAAAAGACTCTCCAGCCGAAGATATTTGACTTTTTGGCGAAGGAATACGGCGCATATATGATGTACCGTACCGTCTGAAAGTACCAGCACTGCCATGGAGCATGCGCAGACCAATAATGCACACCATAACATTAATAATTTACGACCTTCTGTCCTGAATTGGCGCGATGTAGGACCATTTTTGAAAATAAAAAAAGAAACTGTATTAAAAAATATAATAAAATCGTGTTCTGAAAAATTTCCCGAAGGTGAACCATTTTCTTTAAGTGATTGAAATGTATATGTTTCTGGATTTTACTACGTGTATTTTATTTGTGACGTGTCTTACTGTGTCTGTTTAGAACCACCGTTTTACCACTGTATCATGACATGGATCAAACATTAACCCACCGTGTGGAATGATCTACCAATAAACTGAACTGAACACGCCTACCCAACATCTTTGCGCCATTCAATTTGGCCGTGTAGAGAAATCCTTCACGCCTGGATGACGTCATGCAACCTTATTCACTTGGTACCTCCTGGCAGCTGAGTTGTTTAGCAAGAGCACGGAGCCTTTGCATGCGCCATTCCGATTTGTGCGTGTGGTGTACCAGTTGGCCGTCAGGTTGCGAAATCTGTCACCATGGCTGAACTTGAAGGCTTTTTTGCTAAGAAAGATAAGAAAAAATCAAAACCGAAAAAGTTTGTGCCAGAGGAAATGGCACAGAAGCTTGAGGAAGCTGAGCAAAAGCAAAAGGAAAAGGAGCGGCGAGAGGAGCTGGAAAGGGGTCGGCTGAGAGAGGAACAGCTGGCCAAAGATGACCCTAATCACAAAAAGGTAGAGGTCACGCTCATGAATAACTACTTATTGTTTTCAAAACATTTCTGCTGATGTTCTCAATGTATAGTTATTTATTGGTGTCTTACAACATGCTCGCGAGGCAAATGTGACGCGGGGTGAGTTCATATCAATACTTGTGGTAGGATCTGACAGTGGTAAGATTATTGGCCATGTTCTTTGTGTGAGGATTGCTGAGTATCCTCACGAACTGGGTTTGGAACCTCAGGCTATGAAGCTGCCTTTGACAACAATGATGTATGGGGTGTGGCTCACTCAGTGTGACCACAGAGCGCAGCATACATCATTGTGATTTCATCAGCAGCTCCATTGCCCAGTATGCAAAACGTGGCAGGAACATCAACAAGATATTTGGGGCAGCCCAAATCCTTCCCCATTTGGGGCAGGATTTTCCGGATCAAATTTTGCTCCTCTGTCAACAAACTGTTGATGGGGTCGGTCATCTTCATGATCACGTTTTATCTGGTGTGAATTCAATTTTCAGCCAAATGCTGTTGACCGGGGGATCGTCTTCACAATCACCTTTTATCTAGTGTGAATTGGTAAATTGTTACTTCTGCCCCCAAAAGTCATAAGCTGCCCCAAAATTCCAAGAGCTGCCCCAAAATTTTTAATGCTGCCCAAATTTTTTTAAAAGCTGCCCCAATTTGTATGTGTTGGTGCCAACCCTGCCCTGATGAGATCTTGTTGAAACTTGCCACATTTTGCATATTGGTCCATAGCCTGCTAAATGCCTTGTTCTTGACTATCATTGTAACCAATGGAAGAATAGTGTTTGGCAACATGCAGACTCATCTCCTGTCCCATCAGGCACTTCTTATCGTGTTGAATGCCGATCGGTGAGCCTTGCATATGCAGGTTCCTTCTCTTCCCCTCTGATACCCATAGCCCATGTATTTCCAAGCAAGACAGGGAACCCCAACAGGTGAACTGAACAGGTGAGCTGAGGCTCCATACAGTTCTCAGTGAAACTTCAGTGATGCACCTCCCCAGTTTACAGTGTTCTTGAGGTCCCTAATAGAAAGAAGAGTAGTCAGCTGTCAGTATTATTATGACTGACTGAAAGGTGTAGATACCTAAGCTATGACATCATCAATAATAACAATCAAACCTGACCTAACCTCTACAGCAAATATGGTTGCAGAAACCCATGTTTAGAATGCTCCGCTCACATTCGCTCGCTGCGCTGTGGCCCTACCGGGGGCTGCCGGCTGTTGCCCATTCCATCTAGTAGACATAGGTTTTGGCTACAAAATGGTAGGGCTGCAGCGAGCAAATGCAAGTGTAGCGTTCTAAACGGGGGTTCCTGTGATTGTAATTGCTGTAAAGGTTAGGTCAGGTTTGATTATATTATTATTGGTGACATAGCTTTGATAATACTGGTACACTTTTCTGTTTGTCATACTCATACTTTCTTCTATTAGGGACCTCAAGACTACAATACACTGGGAGGTGCGTTACTGAAGTCTCACCCAGTTCTTGAGGATCCTCACACAAAGAACACTGCTGTTGTTTCTCATGCAAGGGACCAGGGTTTGAATCTCCCTGGCAGGGCTTCTTTAAAAGCCAGACTAGGTTTGGCACAGGAGTCGACGAGGTGCACCAGCCCAGTGAAAATATGCACCACACAGGCCATAAATCTGCACCAGAGCAACCATCACCTCCCACTTCAAAACCTACATGAGATATGTCACTGAGCAAGAATACTCACTTTCACACTACCTATCCATGTGGGATGCATGAACACAAATTATGTCTCCCATAAACAATTTTATTAAAAAATATGTTTTATATAATTATATAAAAATAATATGTTAACACCAATTTTATTTTTGATCAGCATTTACCAAATAAGGTCATGAAACCAGAGTTTTTCGTTTTCATATTGTGTTTAGACTTACGTAAACAATACTACTTCTCCCGAGCCGTAGGGAATTTATTTATACAAAAATATTGAAATGAGTTTTCCCACAAATCTCTGCAACTTACCAGTAAATTGAGTCAGCTATTTGGCGGTAATCTTGCGGGACAATAATGCCAATACAAACACCGTGATTTGCCATCATTGTTTTATTATCGTGCATTGCAATGCCGTCTGTTGCCTGCAAAACAGCATAGGTACTGTACCGTTACATGTCTACATACCAAATCCCTACCAAATCCGCACCGTACTGCACCAAATCCGCACCGTACTGCACCAAATCCGCACCGCACTGCACCAAATCCGCACCGTACTGCACCAAATCCGCACCGTACTGCACCAAATCCGCATCGTACTGCACCAAATCCACACCGTACTGCACCAAATCCGCACCGTACTGCACCAAATCCACACCGTACTGCTTCAAATCCGCACCGTACTGCACCAAATCCGCACCAGCTTTTCTGAGAAGCTGAAGCCTTCTCCAAATCTGCACCATGTCCGCATCAACCAGGGCAGTCCCGCACCGACGGCCGCCAACATTTCGGTCGGAAGGGGTGGAGATGCGATTTGTTTAACAACCTGAATAGTGCATGATGCTAAAACTGTTCAATCAAAGCCATCAAGAACCAACCATTGGTAACAATTATTACCGTCACCGAGGAGGCCCGAAGCACATGTGAGGACTTCCGTCAACTTGAAGGGGAAAATCTACCATATATATTATATAAGTGACCGTCCCGGCCTTGGTCGTTTTTCGCAGGCTTATTTTATTGCAGATACTGACTGGATGTGCATACAAGTTTGTACAAAATTGTCCACCCCCACCCTCCCCCACCCGAAAAAAAAACGTTACTGGTCGTCACGAAAGTTCACAATGGAAGTAATTAAACTGTCCACGTATGCATTGTGTAGGAATATCCAGTGACAGTGGGGCCGAGAAGGCAGTTCTGGGGGAATGACATTGTCCCTAGAAGATAATATGGGAATCTGATTGGGTGGAACAAGGAAAATGCACAAGGAACAAGGCAAAATGCAGCATTGTCATGATAACTTACTAAGTTTGGCCACACAGCTCACAGGTGATGCACTTTTAACATTTATTTCTCGAAGTTTAATGGGGCAAACATATACAATAACCACCATGATGAAAACCCTGGTGTGGGTTTTTAAGTAAATTGCCCGCAAAAAAACGGGTAGTGGTTAATAGGTAGTGCTAACCCTGTCCAGTGGACACTGTTGGCTAAGTATGTCTGTTCAGGAGCCTGCGGACAGGTGGCAGGAGGAGGAGGTGCCGGTCGACTGACCGCTGGCTTTGTGTCCGTGTCTGTTCAGGGGCCCGCAGACGAGTGGCAGGAGGAGGTGGAGGTGACGGTGGACCTCTCCGACCTCAACATCAAGGAGCTGCCACAGCCGGAGGAGGAGCGCGCCGGCGCCGCGCAGACGCTGGACGCCGACGGCAACCCCACGGCCGCCCAGGCGGTCTGGACCAAAAAGAAGAAGGGCAAGGGTGAGCTGCACCGCACTACACAAACTATACGCCCCTACGGCCCCAGGTAGCACGCTCCTACAGTCCCAGGTAGTACGCCCCTACAACCCCCGGTAGTACGCCCCTACAACCCCCGGTATTACGCCCCTACAACCCCCGGTAGTACGCCCCTACAACCCCAGGTAGCACGCCCCTACATCCCCAGGTAGCACGCCCCTACAGTCCCAGGTAGTACGCCCCTACAGCCCCAGATAGTACGCCCCTACAACCCCAGGTAGCACGCCCCTACCACCCCAGGTAGCACGCCCCTACAACCCCCGGTAGTACGCCCCTACAACCCCCGGTAGTACGCCCCTACAACCCCCGGTAGTACGCCCTTACAACCCCCGGTATTACGCCCCTACACCCCCGGTATTACGCCCCTACAACCCCCGGTATTACGCCCCTACAACCCCGGTATTACGCCCCTACAACCCCCGGTATTACGCCCCTACAACCCCCGGTATTACGCCCCTACAACCCCCGGTATTACGCCCCTACAACCCCCGGTATTACGCCCCTACAACCCCCGGTATTACGCCCCTACAACCCCCGGTATTACGCCCCTACAACCCCCGGTATTACGCCCCTACAACCCCGGTATTACGCCCCTACAACCCCGGTATTACGCCCCTACAACCCCCGGTATTACGCCCCTACAACCTCCGGTAGTAAAATTCTGAAAGGCAAATAATTAATACGATCGCAAAATACTAAATCTGCACTCATTCAGATATTTACCACAGGCCATGAACAAAAACATCTTCTTGGAATTTTAACTTTCTGTGTAAACTTTACTGCAGATATGAGTTGGTCCTCTAAATAATATGCCCGAGTAGTTTGGACATATATAATATGCCCGAGTAGTGTGGACGGACATTTGGAGTCTGTGGGTGTTTGTGGGTTAATATTTGTGTGGTGTCTGTGGGTTAATATGCCCGAGTAGTGTGGACATTTGGAGTCTGTGGGTGTTTGTAGGTTAACATTTGTGTGTTTGTGTGTGGTGTCTGTGGGTTAATATGCCCGAGTAGTGTGGACATATATAATATGTCCGAGTAGTGTGTACGTACATTTGGAGTCTGTGTGTGTTTGTGTGTGGTGTCTGTGGGTTAATATGCCCGAGTAGTGTGGACGGACATTTGGAGTCTGTGGGTGTTTGATGTCTCATGATTTGCAAGGCCTCGCGGTAACTTTATTTCGACCGCTATCGTGGGCCAGGCCCGAAATATGGATAAGAATGCAGATGAAAAGTATGAACGTTTGTAAGACCAAAGCAAATATATAACACAACGAGAGTACTTTTTGCATGCATCGCCATTCAATAGGTATGAAGACATTTCAGTGGGTACATGTTCTGGCATTTTATTTATCCCGCAACTATCAACCATTGACTATTTTAGTATCGATTAGATGTTGGCTTGGTATTCATGTTTCATATTACTTCCAGGTGAGGTGTTCCATCCATTTCTTGCCACGCTAGACTTCATCGTTCTTATGCGTGTATTTGCTCATCCTAATATACATGTCACCCTGCTAACGCTGCTACCTAGTCCCTGCTGATAGCGTGATGTACCCAGCGAATGTGAGAGGTGACGGATGTGTGCCGTGTTCCCATGTCAGGCAAACGGGAGCCCTCTCCGGAGCCGGAGCCGGTGAAGCCTGCCGCGCCGGTGGTGGCGGCGCCGGAGCCCGCCAAGCCGGCCGTCGGCGGCAGCGGCGGCGGCGGCTACGTGCCCCCGCACCGGCGCAACATGCCCCCGGGCTCGGAAACGGCCAGCACACCAGGCGGGCCGCTGCAGCCGATTCGGATGGGCGCCACGCCAAGCTGGCGCAGCAAGAAGGCGCCCGACATCTGCAGCGACGAGGCGTTCCCGACGCTCGGCTCGGCCGTGGAGGAGACAGCGCGCGGCGCCTGGGGACAGCGCGCTGGCAGGTAACTATCACATACACACACAGTGTCCCACAATTACATTTTTGCTTGGGTGTCTAGAGGGGAAAATTGGAGCCAAAGAAAAGACCATGAGAGTGGAAAATTATGTAGAAAATGGTACAAGATTGATTCTCGTTATGGAATATCAGTAATTTCCGTTGAAATAATGTATTTTAGTCAATGTTTGTCAGAATCAATAACACAATTCATCATTTGGGAGATACAAAATTGCTCCTAAAATGGAGAGTGAGAGTGGAAAATTATTCACATTTGTGAGTCATTTCCCATCCCAATCAACACATTTTGGGACACACACACGCACGCACCGGCACTGGTGGGCCTGCTCTCCAGTGAGGTACACAGACAGGTGCAGCTTCTGGCATGGGAAAAGGTTTGAAGGAGGCAGGATGGCGACTAGAGTTTTGAAAGCCAGGCTCGGTGGGCTTGACGCCGGTCCTCAATGCCTGGTCACCTGACGTGCCAGACGTGCTTGATTCTGATCAATGCCTTCATGATGCGATATGAGATGCATGTTGTGTGCTTGTGACTGCATCTAACGCGGCTGCGCCCGACTTGGGTGATGCAAAACTTGTCTCAATGTCAGGTGCAGTGCAGTGCGCCGTTTTCGATTCTCAGATATGGTCAGATATTTTGCAACTGTTATGAGGACTTAACGGTGGGCATTAACAGCGGGCATCAACTAATGATGTCTCTCCGCTACCCGCCACTATGAGCGTTGCCGCTGTCTGATGTCTCTGAGCTGACCTGTGCCTCTGCGGCGCGTTCGGCAGGGCCGCCGGCCAGGAGTTCCAGCGGGTGCGGCACGGCAACACCTCGGGACAGGAATCGCGGGGACACGCGCCCAAACTCAGCCTAGGGAACCAATTCGACGCGCTGCAGACCAACGACTGCTAATGCCGGCTGTAGTGGATGGTGGTGGCGGCGTGGCCGACGGGACCAGGTCTGCGCCAGGGCGGGGTATTGTCGCTCGTGCAGCGTCACGCGACGCTGTCGGGCGTGTGATGTGTGATAGGGCTGGGGCGGCTCGCTCCGAGACCCTGGGCTACAGATCTGTAATCATACGAGCAGCGGTGGAAATTCCAGACCGGGTCATGCTACTCTGATTACCAAGCCTGTTATCGTAATAAAATTAGCCGTTTTATGTGGACATTTGTGTTGGTTTGTTAGTGGCATGCTGGGGTTTGATGTGGGTAGCTCGGTACTTGGGATTTTAACTCATAATGTGCGATTATTAACTTTAATTAACAAACAAAAATCAGTGAAATTTATCAATACGACAGTGCGGTAATTACCTCCCTTAGGCGATATCTGATCTTCGTAGCCATAAATGTAGAAAATGTAACTACACGAACCGAATGTGTGTGTTAATCATGTCTATTAACCCGCGCACTGCAGGGAGGGAGGGGAGGGGGGGGGGGGGGGTGATTTCCGCCCCCCTCAGGTTTTTCAAAGATAGCGAAAAAAACGGCGGCGCGCAGCGCCGCAGGGTTTTGTCACACCTGTTAGGACATCAATTGCGCACACTTTGAAGACAAAAATAACCTCGGGTCATCTCAGGTCAGG
>JAXIVJ010006169.1:15000-17500 GCA_036785665.1 Chirona hameri
AGATGTACTTGTACGCAGATCTGTGACGGGTCACGGGAAGGACGCTTTTGTATCTCTGCAATCTACATGCGACGGGTGACAGAAAATAACGCACTGAAACCATCGGTAGTCCGGCAATAAAGTATGGATATGCCGTGACCAGGATTCGAACCGGGGTTATCACGGCCACAACGCGAGTTCCTAACCACTAGACTATCACGGCGTTGGAAGCAGCTGGTGACGCCCGATATCTGTCTAAATTGGAAGGTTTGGACCCACACATGGAATTGGAAAAAGTAAGTACATGTACATGTATTGTATCCCAGTTTCTGTTTCAAAGAGCAACAGCACACGTGTCTACTTATAAGTTATATTCCTGTCCCGAGATGCATAGGCGTAGGAGCGGGGAGGGAGGAGGGGGGGGGGCAGTGGGGGTCATGGCCCCCCACTTGAGGCTGTGGGACAGCAATGTTAACTGCCCCCCTCCCCCCCCCCCCCACACACACCTTTCAATGATTTCTCTTTCGATCACTGATATTGGTTCGGTATGAATGTCTTAAAGTTGGCAGAATAATGATTAATTAATAACTTCACAATCATAGGTGTAGGAACGGGGATTGGGGGGGGGGCGTACATGGGCTCACACTTTGCGACTTGGGGGGAGGATAATGATAACTGACCCCCTCACTTGTGAGCGATTTATCCCTCATCGATCACTGCTATTGGTTTGAGATGAATACCTTGAAGTTGGGAAAATAACTATTTCACGACCTCGCATAGGAAGGGGGCGGGCCATATGTCCAACGTTTTAGCCGGGGGGGGGGGGGGCAACAATGCCTCACCTTTCAGAGATTTCACCCTCTTCGATCACTGAAATATCGAGATGAATGCCTTAAAGCTGGGAGAATAAAATGAATTAATAACCCCGCAATGCCATAACTCATAAGCATACCTAAGAACCGGGGGGCCGGGAAGGTCAGGGCCCCACGTTGTAGGACGAGAGAGCCAACAATGTTAACTACATCCCCACTTTTGAGCGATTTCTCCCTCTTCGATCGCTGATTTTGGTTCGGTATGGGTGTCCTAACCCTCGCCCTGGTGGGGGTCATTTTGACTCCTGAGGTTTTACGAGAATAGCGGGAAAACGGCGGCGTGCAGCGCCGCCAAATGTGGCACAGCTATTTGGGCATCAATTACCCACATTGTGTGAAAGTTTTAACCTCAGATTATCTCGGGTCAGGTCACCCACCAGGTCACGTCAAGTGACATCTCAACAAATGTGTATGATCGTGCCAAAGCAACAGTGTTTGTCCGAGAGATTTAAAACTTGCAGGATTGCATAAGGTCATAAGTACCTACAATTATTATATTTCTGATTTTTTTTATCGGTCACCTAAGGTCAGGTAAATTTCGTGACCTCCCCATTATAAGTCAATGGGAACATATACAAACGCTTCCTTTTCAGAGAATATGCATTGAATCAGACCACTTCTTTCAGAATCATGTTATTTTAGCTCATTCTTGATGACCCAGGTGCAATTGTTGCTCAGTGACCTCTGCAAGGTCAGCTGAGGTCATCTGAGGTCACCAGCACTTTTATGCCAATAACTCTTGATAGAATAAAGAGAGGCGTGTGAATGACACCACTGTGTTTGTATCGTCGAGTCGCGTCGCCCCATATGCAACATTACCTACCTGGGTTACCAAATGACCTTGGCCTGAGGTCAAGAAGAAGAAGAAATTTGGGCTTAACGTCCCACCACTCTAATTTATTTAGGTATACGGGAACGATACATCCATACATGGGTTGCGGTCGTAAGAGTGGGAGAAGGTTGAGTCCGGGACCTTTCGATCACCAGACAAGCGGTCTACCCACTCGACCACGGCCGCCCCTGGCCCGAGGTCAAATTGTGAAGTGTACCTAACCAGGGCACAATTGATATGTTTCGAAGCACCTTGACGGGACAAACACGATGGTGTTGAAATTATTGCTATATGTTTAACCGCTAAAAAGTAATTCACGAACAACTTTGGGGGACAAATACTCTCGTGACCCTTGGTGACCTCTGGAGCCTAAACTATTGACCTGAGCTAAAATTGCGCTTGCCAAGTGCGATTGCATTTTTGAAGAGCTTTCGATTGTTTTTCTCCGTTTGTTCCTAAATATCATAGTTCCCGATATATTTGGGTGTTTGAAGCGAAGTCCTAAAACTATTTAGATTTCGAACACTTTTTTCTCGTGTTTCCAGCCCTTTTAGTTTTCGAGTTAGAACGGGGGTCATTTCCCCCCCCCCCCCCCAACCAGGGCGAAGTTGTCTCAGAGGCAGACTGGTTATTGATTCGACACTGATTGAATCGATTGAAATGGTTCAATCACAATTCATTGAATCAAAACATAATTTATTCACCACCAGATTTTTTTGATGCATGAATCATGATTTAATCAAAACCCGCAGCAAATCAATGCTGATTGAATCAAAAGATTTAACGATTCAATGGTAAATTGTGCAAATACACGCAG
>JAXIVJ010006169.1:25000-57500 GCA_036785665.1 Chirona hameri
CTTCATGACAATTATGACGTCATGCATATGGTAGCTTGGATATGGAAACTATTGCACACAATAACGACGGATTTTAGGCATATATACGCAGGCTGCTTGTAACGTAAACAGCCGTTGTGAGGACCCGAAACAAGTTTCGGGCGCCCGAAACTTCTTCTTCTAAAAGGGGCGCACTAATCCTGTGTCGAAATTACTTAGCGTAGCGAGGTAATTATTTCACCACAATCCGTTTTTCGATCTGCTCTACAACTCTGCTATCTCAGTTCAAAACCCCATGTTAAAGGTGAACTATTTCCTTCAACCGAAGTTTTCGGTGTCCTTTCCTTTCCCAATGGGAGGCACCGCGTTATTGTTACCAGTTACCACCAGGCGGCGAGCATGTCGTTCAAGCCGATAACGGTGTGCGGGGGTTGGGGTATATAGATTGAATTGCCACGGTTCACTGCCACGCTGAAACTCAGCAACTACATAAGCTAGAGACTTCATTCTTTCACCATTCGAAAGCTACGCTCTTGTAGGGGAGTGGTTTCGCCTTTCATACCGATCGGGCCAAAAGAAGGTCCACGAGGGCCAAAAGAAGATCTGAAAACGCTACTGCCACGCTGCAACTCAGAAACCTATCAGAGATAGCAACACGGGACCTTCACCAATCGACGCGGCGTGGTCGGAAACGGTGCCGCTTCGCCTTTCATACCGATCGGGCCCAAAGAAGGCCCACCAGGGCCCAGACCCAGAGAAGGGTCAAAAACGCTTCTGCCACGCTGAAACTCAGAACCTATCAGAGATAGCGACTCGGGACCTTCATCAATCGACGCACGCCACGCCAGTCGGAAACGGTGTCGTTTCGCCTTTCATACCGATCGGGCCCAAAGAAGGGCAAAAACGCTGGCATAAGCCGCCGCGCAATCGGCCCGACCGACTTGAGTGACATCTTGCGGTAGGATTTCTAAGCTTTCGAGAGGTGCCTCCCATTCCGGCTGAAACCGGGCGTTGCCAGCGTTGTCCAGCGCCGTGATAGTCTAGTGGTTAGTATGTGGGTTTGTATTCACCGACGCTCCCGCGTCACGGGAGCGTCAACCGGGCAGCGCGCGCCACGGCCGCGCCCTGCGGCCCCGCGACCTCGCCCGACCCGGCCGACCCGGGTCAGTGCCGCGCGGACGGGGCTCGCGCGAGGTGGTGTGCGTACCGTGTCTGTACCAACAATATACCTACGAGCGAGGATCTCATCTGTGAGGTAGACGGAACCCGAACATGGCGCAGCCTGCAGGATCGAAGCTACCGGCGGAGGAAGCGGCAGCGCTGGCGGAAGACAACGCTTCTCTTCGAGCGCGGCTGGAGCTGCTGCAGCAACAGACCGCCGCCCCCGCCTCACCCGCTCCGCCGCCCGGCGCGCTCGCCGCGTGGCCCAACGCGTAAGGACAGCTGACCGCGCTGTGCGCGGGCCGACCCTCGCCTCCGGGCAGGCTAGAGGTCGGGGTAGACCGCGGCGCGGACGCGTGGTTGGCCTGGAAGCAGCGATGGGATGATTACGTTTTGCTAACGGATCTTCGCGCCGCCAACCAGCCCGTCCAAATGGCGAAGCTTCGATCGTGTCTGGGCGATGATACGCTTCGGATCGTGCAGAACTTGGACATTCCGGAGCGCGAACAGACGATCGAGACAGTGTTAGAGAAGCTACGTGTTTACTTTTTTGGGACAAGTGAACGAGGTGTTGGAGAGGCGCAACTTTAACCTGCGTCATCAGCTCGAGGGCGAAACGTTCGAGGACCTTTTTGTGGCGTTACGTGAGCTGTCAGCCACGTGTAACTTTTGTGAGCAGTGCCGTGATAGCCTCACCCGTGACCGACTCGAAGTGGGACTCCGTGACTCGGGTGTGATGAAAAAAAACTCTGCGCTACCCCGCACCTGACTCTCGCCACCGCCGTCGAGGTCTGCCGCGCGGAGGAGGCCGCGGACCGTGACGTCACCGCCATCGTTGGCGGGGACGGCGCGGCCGCCGCCTACCGGGTGGCCGGAGCCGCCCGGCGCCCGCGCCGCGGGCCGCCTCCGCCGCCGCGGCCGGTGCCCAGTGAGGAAGCTGTGTGTCGCAGCTGTGGCCTGGTGCATCGGACGCCCTCGGTGTGCCCCGCCCGCGGGAAGCAGTGCTCCCGTTGCGGAAAAATCCGACACTTCCGTGCCGTGTGTCGAAGCCAGATCGACACCAACCATAGGCCGAGGACGACCCACCACGCTGTGACGTCGGCTGTCATCGCCTCGACGTCAAGTGACGGTGCTCCGAGGATTCAGCTGACGGTCACCGCCATGACGCTGCCGCCAGCTGTTGGCGTGTCGGCGCTCCCCGACAGCGGCGCCGACATCACAGTCGCCGGGGCAGACTTCCTGGACGCCATCGGCGGCCACATCAACAACCTCCTGGACTCGACGGAGAGACCCAGAGCTGCAGACGGACGATTTATCCGCACGCTTGGCATGCTGCCAGCCGAGCTGAAGTTTGGTGACGTCACAACTTGTGACGACATTCACTTCCTGAAGGGAGTGACGGGACTTCTCCTGTCGTGGAGGGTAGCCCGCGCCCTCCGGATACTCGCCTCCAACTACCCTGCGCAGATTCCTGCAACCAGCGTGGAAGAATCTACCAATCGTCGCGCGGAGAGACAAGCTCCCGCGCGGGCAGCAGCGGCCGCGCCAGCAGCGTCGCCGGCTGCGAGGGCGCCCGCAGCGCCACCTGCAGTGCCAACCGCAGCGTCACCTGCGGAGAGATGCACAGCGCGACCGGCGAGATCGCCCGCAGCGCTACCTGCAGTGACGACCGCAGCGTCACCTGCAGATACACGCGCGGTGTCCGCGCTGGCGCACGCACGCACGCACGCACGCACGCACGCACGCACGCACGCACGCACGCACGCACGCACGCACGCACGCACACACGCACACACGCACACACACACACACACACACACACACACACACACACACACCCACGCATACACACACATCACACATCACACATCACACATCACACATCACACATCACACATCACACATCACACATCACACATCACACATCACACATCACATATCACACATCATACATCACACATCACACATCACACATCACACATCACTCATCACACACGGGCCCGGGAAGCGGCTAATTGGAGTCAGTCGGGCGCGGCAGACTGAACAGTCAGGTGTCGCCTTAGGCGGCGAGAAAACAGCGGCACGGGAAGATCCAGCAGTTCTGGGGGCAACGAGTTGTATAGTCTCGGACCTCGACAGCTGAATCGCCTCTTCCCCATCTCAGTGCGCGACCGGGGCACACACAGGTCGCGGTCCTGGCGAGTGGTCCTGCCCGACACTTCCCGCACCTCGCGCATCTCAGCCACAGTGGCGAGACCCGCGGCCAGCTCCTCAGGCTCGCCGAGACGGCGCACTTTGTGTGTCAAACACAAAGTGCGGTACAAGACCAGGTTCTCCGCGCCGAGCCAACCCAGCCTCTAAGCAGGTCCGATACATGATTACACTTTTTGCGGCCGAAAATCACGTTTGCCCCATGGTTAATATTTGTTTGAATTCGAGACAGGTTCTTCCGTGAACCGTTACCATATATGGTGATGCAGTATCGGTCCTGCGAAAGAACCAGAGCGTTGGCCAGCACAGAGATGACGGACGATGGCAGGCGGCTCCTAAGATGTGATAGACCACTGAGAATGCCAAAACAGCGTCTAGTGACGGAGGTTACATGGGCGTCCCAGTTCAAAGTGCGATCGAAGGTGGTGCCGATATTCTTAGCTTCCGAAATAGGTACGAGAATGTGATCGCGAAATTTGACCGTGACGTTCGGGGCATTGCGCAGATTTTGAGCGCTTCCCAACAGCATCAGTTGAGTTTTCTCAGTGTTGACTTTTAAACCGTTTCCACGAAACCAGATGCCTAGAGAAGCAAGCGCACGTTCCATCCTACTCACTACGTTATTTAGCTTTGACTTCTTGTCACTAATTAAAATTTGGGTATCATCGGCATACTGTACTACTACTGCGTCCTCGGCGAACAAGCTGAGGTCGTTGGCGAAGACGCAGTAGAGTAGAGGGCCGAGCGAAGAACCCTGGAAAACCCCGATGCTGTTGGGAAGCGGAGCTGAAATTTTTGTGTTGCCCAGAGCGTCAGTGAAGCTCAGGCTCTGAGTGTGATTCCAAAGGTAAGCAGAAAACCAAGTGATATAAATTACGTAAGGCTGAAATTTTGTCAATAATTTAGCGTGGTCTATCACATCAAAACACTTGCTCAAATCCAGCAGGCAGAGGAGGGACAGCTCTCCACGATCGTTAGCTGAAAAGATATGATCGGATACGGATATCAGGGCTGTTTCCGTCGAGTGACGAGAACGAAAACCGTGCTGAGTTGAGGAAAGGAGGTGGTTTTGGGAAAGGCAATTGTAGAGCTGTTGATGGACTACAATGATGGCTATGGCTCTACAATTTTGGAGATGACTGGAACAATAGAAATTGGCCGTAAGTTGGATGGATTAGAAGGATCACAGGCTTTATGGATTGGGTAAACAAGGGAATGTTTCCAGGATTGAGGAACATCCGAGAGAGAGAGAGATGCTGGAATTGACCAAATGCAGAGCTCCGTGCCAATCGCGTCAAAAGACATGCGAACCCTGCGGATACAGACGCCGTCCTCACCGCGGGCGGCTGACCCCTTCATACCAAGTACTACCGCCCGCAGCTCAGACAGCGTCAGGGGCGACAGCGTAAGCGCGCAGGCACCAACAGGCGGCAGTCTGCAGGGCAGGTCTGGGGTCTCCCCCAAGTCCCGCACCTCACTAGCTACGCGTAGGCCCACGTTGCAAAAAAAAAACGGTTCAGCTGGTCAGGCGCAGCGTCAGGCAGTTTGCAATCGGTCCTCCGGCTCCCAACGGCCGGCCGTATAATCTTCCACATCGCACTGCGCCCCTCCTCGTGAGGGGCGTCGCAGACGCCGCGTCTCCCGATCCCACGGCGCCCGCGGTTGCTGCGACGGCGATGACGACTAGTCCCGCCGCACCGCCGCAGCCGACGCGGTGACACGTTCATCACTGAGGAGCGCGCGGGCCCTGGTCAGCACGCTATCCAAATTCAGCTCCTCGGCTCTGGACCCAGCCCGGAGCGTTTGACGCACGACTTCCAGCTGTTATGTTCTGTTCTCTCTCGAGGTCCGTTCCGGTCCGCGGGGCGCTACGAGAGCTCCGTACACGCAGGGGTCGCGTTGGTAACTGATGTATTGTCAACATCGGCCGCTGTATGGCGCTGCCATACAGCGGCAGGGCGGCCAACTCAGGGGAGGGATTTTCCCCCTAGGGAATAACACAACATCCCCCTCAAGGCGCAACGTGGGAAAACAAGAGACAACACTCGCCACACGTATGCGTCTGAAAACATAACGCAAAACACTTTTGGTTCACACACATGATCGCGGTAACATAAAAATAACTACACATAACCGTACACCGGCACTGACCAGTTGACAGACAGTCGTTCCGGTTTTAGGCGCTGACAAGTGCTGCGTCGTGGCGGGTTAACGTCGGCGCGGATGTCTTGGCTAGGTGGCGCCACGGATGTCGGGTGGGCAGACTGAGATGGCGCCACTGGACTGTCGGCTGCCTGACCTGTCGCAGCTCCCGAGCCACGCTCAGGACTCCGGCGTGTGTGATGCGAGCTCGCTGGCGGCGGCGGCGCACCTTCGGTGAGCAGCGATCGCAGTGGTCGCAGATACTGCCGGTTCCGCCACCAGATGCGGCCGCTCGGCAGTAGGATGAGGTAGTCGCGTCGCCTTCCGACTCCGGTGATGGCGCCGGTACGGTCCCACAGGCGGGGTCTCGGGCCCTGTATGGCGACGCACTGTCCGATCCGCAGTGGACGATGCTGCCGTGCTGACGCATCATACCGCTCTGCGGAGCTCTCCAGCAGCTTCGCAGCCTTGGTGTCGCATGCGTCCGCGGCCAGTTGCCAGCACTCAGCGAATGCGCGGTGGTGAGTCGGGACGGCTGACCGCAGCGGATGACCGTACAGGATCTGGGCTGGAGACCGGCCGTCCGCTCGCAGCGTGTTTCTCAGTTCCAGTAAGCCCTCTGCGAAGTCGTCCGTGTCCAGGTCCCCGCCGGCTGTCGTCTTCTTGACGAGTCGCTTTACGGCCTTGACAGCCGCCTCTGCATGGCCGTTCGACTGCGGGTAGTGGGGTGTTGACAGCTGGTGCTCCATCCCCACTTGTGCATAAACTCCCGGGTGAGTCATGCGCTGAACTGCAGTCCACCGTCGGTCCTTATGCAGCTCGGCACACCTGTGGCAGCGAACATGCCGCGCAGGCTGCACACCAGGTCTCCGGCAGTCGCGTCTCCGGCCACTCGTGGTACAAATGGCCAGCCAGATAGGCGGTCAACATACACCAGAAATGTGCTACCGGCCCACGCGAAGTAGTTGGCGGAGACAGCCTTAAACACCGCCGTGGGAGTCTTCTCCGACATCATGGGTTCCTTCTGCTGGCTGGACAAGTGCAGCTGGCACTGCATGAACCGATGAACTGCATGAACTGATGGACCAATGGGCTGATGATGAACTGATGAACCGATGAGCTGCATGAACCGATGAAGTTGGCGATATGTTGGTCCAGGCGAGGCCAGTATACCGTCTGTCGTACACGCCTCTTGGTCCGTTCGATCCCCTGGTGGCTGGCGTGAAGTCTCTGGAGCGTGGCTCGACGGAGACACTGCGGTATCACCAACCACTGGCCACATACCACCATGCCGTCATCCACCGCCAGTCGATCTCGAAGACCCCAGTACGGACGTAGCATCGGATTCGACTGCGCCCGGTGATCTGGAAAGCCGATCAGGATGGCTTCTTTCAAGGCGATTACCTCCGGGTCTTTATCGGCGGCAGCTCGTACTTGACAGCGTCGCGTCTTTGCACGGACTGGCGCCACCGTCTGGTGCGTCAATGACGAGCCTAGCAACCATGCTGGCTATCTGGTGACTGACGTCTTGTTACGCTTCCTCGTCTTCAGGCGCTGGGTCATCCACAGGTGTCCGAGACAGCGCATCTGGGATGGCATGCAGCTTCCTCTGCCGCCAGGTGGCGACAAAGTTGAATGGCGTCAGCCGCTCCCGTGGACGCTGCAGACGAGGGTTCTCAATCTCCACCATACTCTTCGTGTTCAGGATGAGGATCAGCGGCCGGTGGTCTGTCATCACCTCGAACTGCTGCATCCCGCTGAGGTAGATGGTGCACTTCTTGCACGCCCATGCCAGGGCCAGCAGCTCAAGTTCGATCACTGCGTAGCGTGACTCCGTCTCTGACAGAAACCGAGATCCACACTGGATCAGGCGCCACCGTCCAGCGTCGTCCTGCTGACGGAGGCAGAAGCCGAGACCACCGACACGAGCTGCATCGGTCTCCAGTACTGTTCGCCGCCTTGGATCGAAGTAGTCGGGCACAGGCGGTGACAGCAGCGCCATTTTCACATCGCTGAACGCCTGGTCTTGGGCCGGCGTCTATAGCCACGCGTTACTCGGCCGCAGCAGCTGACGCAGTGGCTCGGCGGCCGCAGCGACCTCTGTGGAGAGGGACCCCAGCTGGTTTACCAGACCGAGAAACGATCTCAGGTCGGTCACGTTGCTGGGCTTCGGGAACGATGTGATGGCCCGGACTTTCTTGTCATCAGCGGTGTAGCCGGCCCAACTGATGTCGAAGCCGCAGAATTCCACTTGCTCTCCGGCGAAGCTGCATTTGTCCGGGTTGAGTGTGATCCCGTAGTCGTCATACCTCTGTCGCACGTACTTCAGATTGGCTGCGTAGTCGGAATCGTACGCTAGCACGGCATCCTCCACCTTGCACGTGTTGGGGATGTCGCCCAGAGCAGCATCACCGCGCTGGTTGTAGACGTCTCCAGAGCTGACGATGCCCATCGACGCTCTTTTGTACCGGAATCTGCCCCACGGTGTTATGAAACACGTCAGATCTGCATCCTCTTCTCCGATCGGGATCTGGTGGTATCCGGTCTTGCTGTCCAACTTGGTGAAGGTGGTGCCAGGCGGGATGGCCACCACCGCGTCCTGCGTTGACCGGACTGGGTGAGCCCGCTTCTTAACGAATTGATTCAGCTTGGTGAAATCGATCATGAGGCGACAGCCTGACACCGCGCCATCTGGCGATCGTTTTGCGACTGGAACGATGGGATGACACCACGGCGTGGGATGCTCGACTGGCTCTATGACGTCCTTGTCGATGAGGTCGTCCAGTTGTCTGCGCACGTCTTTTCTCCAGCAGAACGGAATGTTCCTGGCGGTAAACAGTGCGTGAGGTATGGCGTTGTCCGTCAACTCGATCTTCATGGGCTCCCCCACCATCTTCCGCAGGGTCGACGTCACGTCGAAGACTCGAGCAAAGTTCGCCTTCATTGCTTCGAAACACGCCTGTCGTTGCTGCGCCGAGGGGCGCCACCGCTCCCAGTGAGACGCTCCGGCTGTCCCACGGGCGGCCCCCTGTCGGCGAACGAGCTGTCTGTCCGTTGGCTCGCTGCGGTTCGCTGCTTCGAACCGTGCGATGCAGCTACTGCGGGCTGATCGTCACCGCAGTCATGAACGGTGTGCTGACTGTTGGCTGCAGGTCTCGGCTGCACCTCCTCTGATGACGGCGCCATCGGTGTCCGATGTCTGTCGGATTATCTACAGACCGACTCGCCGTGTTCCGCTCTTCCGATGCGGCCGATCTGCTGTGGGATGGTGGCCGGAAGAATCCCCAGCCGAGTACAGTCGTGCCAGGACAGCAGTGGTGAATGCAGAGACTGCACCACCGTCACTTCTACTGTGTGGATGACGTCACCTAGTTGTAGTGTGAGGTCACAGGTGCCCAGACAACGCATCTCGCTCGGAGCCGCCGGTATGCGGCTACTGCAACGCTCCACTGAGCGTGAAACACGTGTTATCTCCCAACGATATCTGCCAACAGTTGAAACTTATAAAATTACTTTTTTTCCCTAATGCATCGCTCGACGACGTGCTAGGGGACAGTGCAGAAGTCAGCATCAAACAAGTTCTCTCTTACCTACAGAAGATCCGTTTTAACATTGTGTACAACCCCCACGTCTGAGTGCGCTGAAGTAGCGTAGACTGGATGGGCGCTTGATAGCCTCAACGCGCTGAAGCGCCCCCCAAAAACCCCAATCACACACACACACGCGCCACGGCCGCGCCCCGCGGCCCCGCGACCTCGCCCGACCCGGCCGACCCGGGTCAGTGCCGCGCGGACGGGGCTCGCGCGAGGTGGTGTGCGCACCGTGTCTGTACCAACAATATACCTACAAGCGAGGATCTCATCTGTGAGGTGGACGGAACCCGAACAGTTAGGACCTCGCGTTGTGGCCGCGATAACCCCGGTTCGAATCCGGGTCACGGCATATCCACTCTTTTTTCGCAGAATCATCTTCCTGATGATTTCTAAAACTTTACTTTGTCATTTTTGCTGGCATATCACAGATGCCAAAATATCCCTGCCGTGACCCGAATTCGAACCGGAGTTATCGCAGCCACAACGCGAAGTCCTAACCACTAGAATATCACGGTTCGGGTAACGCTGTTACCGACCGATTTCACTCGGAATGGGGATGGGGGAGTGCTGCAGTTGGAAGGTCTGCAAGCTTGGAGTTTGGTTTGCATGTGATACAGGCCCACATATATGGATCGGTGTTGGTGACATGCGGGCGCGCACGCGAGAGAGAAAAAAACATGTGAACTCTGGTTCCAGCTCTTAAAACCGCAGGGCTGATAAAACAGTTAAGGGTTATTTGTTTACTGCACAGGTATTTATCTGGATTTGTGTGCTGTCCTGCCCTGTCATGCCCTGATCTGCTCTGCCTCTGCGTGTAATCTGTCCTGCTCTGCCCGGCCCCTGTCTTATCCTTCCCGTCCTGCACGGTTATATGACACATTGGCGAATGTCATTTTGCCGAATGTCATTTTGCCGAATGCCATTTTGGCGAATGCATATTGTCGAAGGACACTTTGACGAAATGTCTTTTTGACGACATGTGAATATGCCGAAAGCAAAATGGCGAATGTCTTTTGGTCGAAATGCCTTTTTACCGACATGTCATTTTGTGGAAATATCTTTTTGCCGACATGTCAAAAGGTCGAAATGTGATTTTGCCGAATGTCATTTTGCCAATATGTGAAAAGAGCGAAATGTCTTCTTTCCGAAATGCGATTTTGCCGACATGTAAAAAAGTTTAAATGTCTTTTTGCCGAATGTCATTTTGCCGACATTTGCAAAGATCGAAATGTCTTTTTGCCGAAATGTCATTTTATCGGCATGTGAAATGTTCGAGAATTGTTTTGGGCCGAATGCCGAATGCCTTTGGTGCCATGCGCACTGCGCAGCAATTGTCGCCATGTGTCAATATTGTTTGTGCGCCCCAATCATCACTTCCGGTCGTCCAGGTCAGTGCTGGTGTCATGCGGGCGCGCACGCGAGAAAAACAACTGCGCGCGCACTGATATCTGATTGCATGTTTGGTTCGTCGGTTATTCCCCGCTGAGCGGGAACCGTAGCCGGGGAGCTCCTGGAGGTAGAAGGCAGGGGCGCAGACAGGCGGAGGGGAGGGAGGGGGGGGGGGGGGCATTCGGATACAGAGGATTTATATGACCAGGTAATTTTTGTGTCAGCTAATTGACCTTCGAAAAGCTGCAGAATGGCTATGCAACCTGCTGAGAACTTTTGTCACATTAGACCTGTGGCAAAAATGTGAAGTGCAAACCCTGGTGGATGATACAAAACCGCAGGAGCAAGGGAGGGGCAGTGTTACAGGATGTGTTCGGCAAAAAGGCATTTCGACCTTTTCACATGTCGGCAAAATGACATTCAGCAAAAAGGCATTTCGACTTTTTTACATGTCGACAAAATGACATTTTGGCAAAAACCCCTTTCGACCTTTTCACACCGTCGGCGGATCGCCACCGGTAGCCACCCAGGACTCGCCAAAGAAGCCGGAGACTGCCAAGCCGAGCCCCTCCCTTCTGGCGAACCTCAGCGGAAGCCGGTTCTGAACCGACGCTGCCGTGCCCTTCCCTTGGCCACAGTAGTCTCCCTCCGTGTATGGGCATATGTTCCTCCTTGTGTGTTATTGGATCTGGGCGTGGTGAAGTGTTCTCATTTGCACCTTGCAATCCTGAGTGTACTACTGTATTAAAATATATCCTTTTCACACGTCGACAAAGTGTCAGACGGCAAAATGACATTTCGGCTTTTTCACATTTCGACAAAATGACATTTCGACATTTTCACATGCCGACAAAATTGCATTCGGCAAAAAGCATTTCGTTTTTTTTTCACATTTCGACAAAATGACATTTCGACTAAATTACATGTCGGCAAAAAGACATTTCGACATTTTGACACGTCGGCAAAAAGGCATTTGGACACAAAATGCATTCTCCATTTTGCTTTCGGCATATTCACTCTTCGACAAAAAGACATGTCGTCAAAGTGTCCTTCGACAATATGCATTCGCCAAAATGACATTCGGCAAAATGACATTCGCCAATATGTCCGGACACCGCACTGCACTGCAGTGCACTCCCCTGGCCTGCCACGTCCTGCCGGTCTCGTCCTGTGCTGCTTCTTCCTGCCCTGCCCTTCAAAGGGGGGCTCCACTGTCACAGACCTGCGTAGTGCGTATATACATCCGAGTAATTCAGTCATGTTCATGTTGGCCTTGATCACTAAAGTAGCCCAGACACTCGGCAAAACAACCGCCTGTGATGGCCGGGAATCGAACCCGGCTCAACTGCTTGGAAGGCAGCTATGCTCACCATTATACCACCATCGCCTGGCCCAGGGGCGGATCCAGGATTTTCTAAGGCAGGGGTCTTCAGGCCTGAGGGCGGCATATTTCCTCGGTGACAGGGGCGGCATGGTGCCTTCCGAGGGCGGCAAAATGCCTTCCGAGGGCGGCGATGTACCTTCCGAGGGCGGCATAATGCGTTGTGAGGGCGGCAAGATGTCTTCTGAGGGTGCCAGGGTGCCTTCCAAGAGTGCTACGATGCTGTTGGTAGGCGCAAGGGCGCCCTGGCGGCCTCCCGAAAACGCTACGGCGCCTTCGGCGCCGGCAAATCCTATACAAAAATGGCGCCGTTTTCTAAGGCAGGGGGCTTCAGCCCCTACCCCCCCCCCCTGGATCCGCCACTGGCCTGGCCCAGCTATTATCGCCTGGTCCAGCCAGGCTTGGAGACTTCAACGCTGACGTGCATACTTTCCGTTGAGCTTTCTTTGTTTGATCGCAGAGTGAAACCGCCTAAGTTTTGTGTGTACGTTCGGCTTCCAATTTGCACTGCAAGTCCTGCTCTGTCCTGTCCTGTACTGCCATGACTTGTGGTGTTCTGCGCTGTCCTGCCCTACCCTTCCCTACTTTGTCCTGTACAGCCTTCTCTTATTTGATCCTGCCCTGATCTATCCTGCGCTCTCCTGTCTTGTCCCACCCTGTCCTGCCTTGTCATGACTTCTCTTGTCTTATCCTGTCCTGATCTATCCTGTCCTGTTCTGTCATCTCCTACCCTGTCCTGTCTTGCCCTGACTTATCTCATCCTGTCCTGCGCTGTCCTGTGAGTCAAGACTTGTGTTTGATTCCGCTTCAGAGGAATCGATTCCGATTCCATACCAAGCCAGCTGGGTCTGTTTCCGATTCCGATTCCAATATATATTTTAATAGAGTAATCGATTCCGAATCCAGATTCCAGGGAACTTAAAAAGCTTGATTCCGAATCAGATACCATTGATTCCAATTTGATTCCACTCTGCACCAAAAATGTCCGATCATTATACATTTTGTACAAATGACACAAATGACACGAATCGCCATATCAAATATATTACAAAGGTATATTCAATATGCCTATTTTGATATTTAAAAAAACTTCCAACAATTTCACGAACTTTGTTGAAAAACTGGCCTGTGCTGCAAAATCGTGACAGTTCAAAAATGTCAAAGTCTAACGAAGGTTCAAAACAAATATCTAGATTTACTTGTAACCACGATGCATGGACATATTGCAAACTGTTATTTGGAATATGATATACAGGGAAATCAATGCCTTGAAAGATAAGGAGAAGAGAATATTATAGAATGTACGGTAAAATAAACATAACATTGTCATACGCGAGGTATATCTCCACCTAAATAGTGGAATTACCCAGCATGTTTATTGGCCCTCATTAGGTAGGGAATCATCCACTAGCTTTGCTTTAAAGGGATTATACGGGTTTTCCCAGAATAATTGAGTTACATAGTAAAACGTACTTATAAAGGTGGTAGAAGTCCCACGGTAGCCACATTTGTCTGGAAATGACCTCTTCTGCACGTAAGGACATTCCAAAGTGCGCGGTAATGCCACCGCGTATTTTCTGCAGGACCGGTTGAGGCAGAGCCAGTCATCTCTTTTATGCTAATAAAAACACCTCACGTATGGCATATTTCCGGAAAAATAAGCAATATTTGAAAGAAAATAAACTTGTTTTGTTCCAACGACAGCAGCAGTTACCTAGTTTTCCCATAAAATTCTATATTTTTCATGAATTTTCATGCCAAAAAATGAATACGTCACCACCAAATTCTCAACGCTAAAGGCCAGAGAAAAGAAAACCACAAAAACACAAAGCCTCAACGAAGTGTGTAGTAATACAAAGTTCCGTCAGTTTTGAATTGCATAATAATTTTGTGATCCAGTGTAGGACTTGCAGATAATTCAAACTCTAAAATTGATCTTAAGATAAAAGTGGTGGACTGTAGTGCCGATCAAGTATTCGTTATCTGATACTAGTCTCGAAAAACGCCCAAGTTTTAACGCTGATATTTCTGAAATAATGGACTAAATGAGCATCGAGGTCCCTGTTATATGTCTTAAACGTGTTTAAATTTCATGCAACTGCAAAAGATTGCATTTACTTTCAGGACGGAAACCCGTATAATCCCTTTAACTAGTCATGCTCAAAGGGAAAAAAATAATTGAGAAAAGCTTAAATTCATGGTCAGAGTGATCTTTAAGAAAATAAAAAAGAATCGCTTGAAATAGCCATTGATTTTCAAGATTCCATCATTTTCTTTTTTCACCGATTCCATCATTTTCTAAAAATAATTGATTCCACCTAATTCCGATTCCATCCAGATACCAACGGAATCGAATCCGATTCCATTACGAACGGAATCGAATCCGATTCCATTACAAACGGAATCGAATCCGATGAATCAAGCAAAAGTCTGGTCCTGCGCTGTCCTGGTCCTCCCTGACCAGTTTCCCATTCAATCCCACCCAATCCCCTCTCAGCCTGCAATCGGGCGTTACCTGCGAAATCCAACGCCGTGATAGTCTAGTAGTTAGGACCCCGCGTTGTGGCCGCGGTAACCCCGGTTCGAATCCGGGTCACGGCATCTGTGTTTTCGTTCGTTGGTGATGGATGTCGATCAGATATTCTCCTTTTATCGGTGGCATGACAGCACATGAAGCTGATTTAATTTGAAGAACCACAAACAAACACGCTACACACTTTCAAGGAGATAAAGGAACCCTTGATGCAAACATTTATCGTGGAAAAGCCCGCAAATAAGGTCAACTTCGGTAGACAAGCTAGTAGTGGTGTTCAATGAATCATTTTGTCCCCTTTCAATTTCCTTTGAGCAATATCTGACCGAACCGAATGACCTTGACTCAGACCAGTGAATGTGTCAATTTTTTCCCGCAGATCTTGTTGGCCTGTGCAGGTTTAAAGGAAATAGTTCACCTTCAACATTAGTTTTAAACTGGGATAGCAGTTTTGTAGCCCGTGTTGGAAAACCCCTATCTGCAAGTTTGCTTGACTGGAAAGACTCTCCAGCCGAATATATTTGAGTTGTTGGCTAAGGAATGCGGCCTGTCAGCCCGTCCAAGGCGCAGGACGGCTCCGCGCCTGACGGACGTGGGTCCGCCGCTGGCATGCGGCCAAGAGCCAGAATGCGGGCGGTAGGGACGCCAACGCCCAGGCTAGCGGCGTCCGCCACGCTGAAGGAGTTCGAGGGTTGGAGACACAAGTTCGCCGGGTACTGTCTCCTGACTGGCGTCACCGACTTGACACAAGCGGAGCAGAGCCGCACTGCTGGCGGTGCTCGATGATGACTGGGCCCGTGTGGTCCCCGTGTGGTCCGGTTCGGCCTCCCTCTCTTCGCTGACGCCACCATGGACGAAATCATCACCGCTATGCAGTTCCACCTCAGACGGCAGCGGAACGTGGTCATCGACAGGTGTGACTTTAGCATGCGAATGCAGGAACCTGGTAAATCTGTGGACGATTGCGTCTGTACCCTGAAGGAGATCGCCTCGTGCTGCGATTTTTGCACTCACTGCCTTGACGGCAGGTTCCGTGATCACCTGGTTGTCGGCAGCAATGATCAGGATGCGCGACGCCGAATGTTAGAGGTGGCAGCCCTCACATTTCAGGCGGCGATAGACATGTGAAGGGCATCAGAAAACGCGGTCAACAATAGCTCGGCTATCCGCGGCCCGAGTGAGCCGTCTCTGAACCAAGTGTCGCAGTACAAGCGGAGCCGGAGCAGACCCAGATCAAAGGGCGCCGGGACCGAAGAAAAATGCGATTGGTGTAGTGCAGCACAGCATACCGATGCCCGTGACTGCCGCGCCCTCTGTCGCACCTGCTACGAGTGCAACGGGAGAGATCACTTCTCGGCGGTATGCAGGGGGGCGGTCAGCGGCGCCCGGCTAGTTCTGGGAGTGGCCGCCAGGGACACTCGCCCGACACGGCCTGGTGGCGGGCGGGTGAGTCGCCTCATGGAGCGCGGCTAGTTCGAGCAGCAACCACCAGGGCGCGGCTAAGCCGCGCGACGGTGGTTCGTGGCGAGCGTGCGGGTACAGCCGCGGCCGCTACGATGATCCCACCACAGCGTCGCGCTGCCAGCTGTCAACTGTCTCCTCTGATGAGCCAGCGAGCCGTGCAGCGGACAGCGGACAGCGGAGCGGGCAGCGGAGCGGGCAGCGGTCCACGTCGGCGGAGGCGCGCGACTCTGACGTGTGGCTGCAAGGAGTGACCGACAAGCGCCCGCCACAAGTACGACTGCAGCTCCATCATCCCGACGGCAGCCAGCGGACGACCATGTGGACTCCCGACACTGGTGCAGAGACCTCGGTCATGTCCACGAAGCAAGCTGAAGCATTGGGAGGGAAATCTAACGATCTCGTCCCGTCCACAGCTGCGTTGTGGGCGGCTGCCGGACGCAAGATGCGTTGTCTGGGCACCTGTGACCTCACACTACAACTAGGTGACGTCATCCACACAGTAGAAGCGACGGTAGTGCAGTCTCTGCATTCACCACTGCTGTCCTGGCACGACTGTACTCGGCTGGGGATTATTCCGGCCACCTTCCCACAGCAGATCGGCCGCATCGGAAGAGCGGAACACGACGAGTCGGTCTGTGGAGAACCCGACAGGCATCGACACCGATGGCGCCGTCATCAGAGGAGGCGCAGCCGAGACCTGCAGCCAATAGTCAGCACACCGTTCATGACTGCGGTGACGATCAGCCCGCAGTATCTGCATCGTACGGTTCGAAGCAGCGAACCGCAGCGAGCCAGCGGACAGCCAGCTCGTTCGCCGCCAGGGGGCCGCCCGTGGGACAGCCGGAGCGTCTCACTGGGAGCGGTGGCGCCCCTCGGCGCAGCAACGATAGGCGTGTTTCGAAGCAATGAAGGCATACTTTGCTCGAGTCTTCGACGTGACATCGACCCTGCGGAAGATGGTGGGGGAGCCCATGAAGATCGAGTTGACGGACGACGCCATACCTCACGCACTGTTTACCGCCAGGAACATTCCGTTCTTCTGGAGAAAAGACGTGCTCAGACAACTGGACGACCTCATCGACAAGGACGTCATAGAGCCAGTCGAGCATCCCACGCCGTGGTGTCATCCCATCGTTCCAGTCGCAAAACGATCGCCAGATGGCGCGGTGTCAGGCTGCCGCCTCATGATCGATTTCACCAAGCTGAATCGATTCGTTAAGAGGCCGGCCCACCCAGTCCGGTCGCCGCAGGACGCGGTGGCGGCCATCCCGCCTGGCGCCACCTTCTTCACCAAGTTGGACAGCAAGGCCGGATACCACCAGATCCCGATCAGAGAAGAGGATCAAGATCTGACGTGTTTCATAACACCGTGGGGCAGATTCCGGTGCAAAAGAGCACCGATGGGCATCGTCAGCTCTGGAGACGTCTACAACCAGCGCGGTGATGCTGCTCTGGACGACATCCCGAACACGTGCAAGGTGGAGGATGCCGTGCTAGCGTACGATTCCGACTACGCAGCCCATCTGAAGCACGTGCGACAGAGGTGTGACGACTACGGGATCACACTCAACCCGGACAAATGCAGCTTCGCAGGAGAGCAAGTGGAATTCTGCGGCTTCGACATCAGTTGGGCCGGCTACACCGCTGATGACAAGAAAGTCCGAGCCATCAAATCGTTCCCAAAGCCCAGCAACGTGACCAACCTGAGATCGTTTCTCGGTCTGGTAAACCAGCTGGGGCCCTTCTCCACAGAGGTCGCTGCGGCCGCCGAGCCGCTGCGTCAGCTACTGCGGCCGCGTAACGCGTGGCCGTGGCTATAGACGCCGGGCCAAGACCAGGCGTTCAGCGATGTAAAAATGGCGCTGCTATTGCCGCCTGTGCCCGACTACTTCGATCCAAGGCGGCGAACAGTCCTGGAGACCGATGCAGCTCGTGTCGGTGGTCTCGGCTTCTGCCTCCGTCAGCAGGACGACGCTGGACGGTGGCGCCTGATCCAGTGTGGATCTCGGTTTCTGTCAGAGACGGAGTCACGCTACGCAGTGATCGAACTTGAGCTGCTGGCCCTGGCATGGGCGTGCAAGAAGTGCACCATCTACCTCAGCGGGATGCAGCAGTTCGAGGTGATGACAGACCACCGGCCGCTGATCCTCATCCTGAACACGAAGAGTATGGTCGAGATTAAGAACCCTCGTCTGCAGCGTTCACGGGAACGGCTGACACCATTCAACTGTGTCGTCACCTGGCGACAGGGGAAGCTGCATACCATCCCAGATGCGCTGTCTCGGACGCCTGTGGATGACCCAGCGCCTGAAGACGAGGAAGCGTAACAAGACGTCAGTCACCAGATAGCCAGCATGGTTGCTAGGCTCGTCAGTGACGCACCAGACGGTGGCGTCAGTCCGTGCAAAGACGCAACGCTGTCAGAAGTATGAGTTTCCGCCGATAAAGATCCGGAGGTAATCGCCTTGAAAGAAGACATCCTGATCGGTTTTCCAGAGCACCGGGCGCAGGCGAATCCGATGCTGCGTCCGCACTGGGGTCTTCGAGATCGACTGGCGGTGGATGACGGCCTGGTGGTATGTGGTCAGCGGTTGGAGATACCGCAGTGTCTCCGTCGAGCCACGCTCCAGAGACTTCACGCCAGCCACCAGGGGATCGAACGGACCAAGAGGCGTATACGACCGACGGTATACTGGCCTCCCCTGGACCAACATATCGCCAACTTCAGCGGTTCATGCAGCTCATCGGATCATCAGTTCATCATCAGCTCATCGGTTTATCAGTTAATGCAGTTAATCGGTTCATGCAGTGCCAGCTGCACTTGTCCAGCCAGCAGAAGGAACCCATGATGTCGGAGAAGACTCCCACGCCGGTGTTTGAGGCTGTCTCCGCCAACTACTTCGCGTGGGCCCAGTAGCACATTTCTGGTGTATGTTGACCAGGGGCGTAGCCAGGATTTCGGCCAGGGGGGGGGGGAGGGGGGGGGGGGGGGGGGGGGGGGGGGGGGGGGGGGTAAACGGGATCAGAGGGGCCCTCGTAACCAATTGGGGGCCCACACACTGGCGGATCTAGGGTTCAAGTTTGGGGGTAAAAATTTATATCCCATCAAACCCATCAAACCGCCTGAAATCAGCACAAAATGTTCACATTTCCTGATAAGAAAATCTAAGCAACTTTATCTAAGGAAGTTTGTTTTAAATCAGCTATCAATGCATAAGCAAGCGAAATCCGATGAGTTTTCAGAAATGTGTGAGACTTTTTGGGATTCCCCCCCCCCTAAAAAAAAACTTGGCAGATCCAGGGGAAAAGGGGCCATAGTAGCCGTCAAACCGCCTGAAATCAGCACAAAATGTACACATTTCCTGATAAGAAAATCTAAGCAACTTTATCTAAGGAAAGTTTGTTTTAAATCAGCTATCAATGCATAAGCAAGCAAAATCTGATGAGTTTTCAGAAATGTGAGACTTTGGGATTCCCCCTAAAAAAACTTCCGTCCCCCCCCACCACCACCCATCCCAAACGTCTTCTTCCAAACGTCCAGACCCCAATACATTTTGTCCTAACGTCACAATATCTTCACGCGCATCCACATGAGGACTTGCGCTGTTATTGTAGCTCGTTGGCTATGCTACCAAATGCTGCCATATTTAGGGAAATAGGAGGTCGGACAGATCATTTGGTAACCAACGCTTAAAAGTCGATAACATTAACTCGGTAGGCCTGAGGCAGGCACGTAGCCAAGGGGGGGGGGGGGCGGGGGAGGCTACCCGCCCCCCCCCCCGCCCTGGGGGCCCGGCGGGCCCTTTTCGGGCGCGCAGCGCGCAGCGCACCGAAAAAGGCCGACGAGACCACGCTCATGGACTACGCGAAGCGTGGTCTTTAAGAGTTTAGAGCATTTCAGAGGTTCTTTAGGGGCACCAGGGCCCTTTCTGAAAGACCAGAGGGCCCTTGGACGTTCAGCAGAGCCCTGTACATGTCAGAAGGGCCCCTGGACAAGCCGAAAGGGCCCCTGAGCGGGTCAAAGGGCCCCTGAACACGTCGAATGAGCACCGAGCCAGCACAGAGGGACCCCTGGGAAGGTCGGAGAGGCCCCTGAGCATGTCGGCAGGGCGACAAAGCAGCCAGCGCAGTCCCTTGCCAGGTCTTAAGGACCCCCTGAACAGGCTGGAGGGCCCCTGGACAGACCAGCACCAGAGGGCCTCTGGGAAGTTAAAAGGGCCCCTGTGCATGTCAGAGGGGCCCCTGACCAGATCAAAAGGGCCCCTGAACATGCCGAATGGGCTCTTAGTCAGCACGGAGGGGCCCCAGGGCAGGTCGAAGGGCCCTCTGAGCATGTTGACAAGGCGACAAAACAGAAAGCGCAGTCTCTTGCTAGGTTGGAAGGGCCCCTTAGACGGCTGGAGGGCTCCTGGGCAGACCAGAGGGCCCTTGGGAAGTTCAAAGGACCCCTGTGCATGTCAAAGGGGCCCCTGACCAGACCGAAAGGGTCCCTGAGCAGGTCAGATGGCCCCTGATTACGTCGAATGGGCCTCTGGCCAGCACAGAAGGACCCCTGGGCAGGTCGGAGAGGCCCCTGAGGATGTCGGCAGGGTGAAAAAGCAGACAGTGCAGTCCCTAGCCAGCTCGGAAGGGCCCCTGAGCAGGCTGGAGGGCCCCTGGACAGACCAGAGGGCCCCTGGGCAGACCAGAGGGCCCCTGGACAGATCAGAGGGCCCCTGGAAAGTTGAACCTCACAAAATAAAGTGGCCGAAATCCGTAGAGTTTTTCATATCCTTTTTTTAGGGGGGGGGGGGGGGGGGGTTTAACGCTCGGGAAGGGGCCCTTTCGAGGCGCCGCCTTCCCCCCCCCCCCCCCCCCCCACCCCCTGGACGAAATCCTGGCTACGTGCCTGGCCTGAGGGGCCCTCGAAATGCCTGAGGGGCCCTCGAAATACCTGAGGGGGCCCTCGAAATGTCTGAGGGGCCCTCGAAAGGAATTGGAGGCCCTGGGAAGGCCTGAGGGGCCCTCGAAATAAATACCAGCTCTTAAATGCTGTTATTTATTCGTGTTAGATTTGTTCGTGGACGTTCTTTATGCGACATAAGGCGTTTTGCGGGCACCTGACACCATCCAAAACACTGGGGCTTTCGGCCCCAGGGGGCCCTCGCTCGGTCGCCAGAGGGGCCCGCCTGGCCTCCAGGGGGGGGGGGGGGCATGGCCCCTTTGCCCCCCCCCCCCCCCCCTTGGCTACGCCACTGATGTTGACCGCCTATCTGGCTGGCCATTTGTACCACGAGTGGCCGGAGACGCGACTGCCGGAGACCTGGTGTGCAGCCTGCGCGGCATGTTCGCTGCCACAGGTGTGCCGAGCTGCATAAGGACCGACGGTGGACTGCAGTTCAGCGCATGACTCACCCGGGAGTTTATGCACAAGTGGGGATGGAGCACCAGCTGTCAACACCCCACTACCCGCAGTCGAACGGCCATGCAGAGGCGGCTGTCAAGGCCGTAAAACGACTCGTCAAGAAGACGACAGCCGGCGGGGACCTGGACACGGACGACTTCGCAGAGGGCTTACTGGAACTGAGAAACACGCTGCGAGCGGACGGCCGGTCTCCAGCCCAGATCCTGTACGGTCATCCGCTGCGGTCAGCCGTCCCGACTCACCACCGCGCATTCGCTGAGTGCTGGCAACTGGCCGCGGACGCATGCGACACCAAGGCTGCGAAGCTGCTGGAGGGCTCCGCAGAGCGGTATGACGCGTCAGCACGGCAGCATCGTCCACTGCGGATCGGACAGCGCGTCGCCATACAGGGCCCGAGACCCCGCCTGTGGGACCGTACCGGCGCCATCACCGGAGTCGGAAGGCGACGCGACTACCTCATCCCACTGCCGAGCGGCCGCATCTGGTGGCGGAACCGGCAGTATCTGCGACCACTGCGATCGCTGCTCACCGAAGGTGCGCCGCCGCCGCCAGCGAGCTCGCAGCACACACGCCGGAGTCCTGAGCGTGGCTCGGGAGCTGCGACAGGTCAGGCAGCCGACAGTCCAGTGGCGCCATCTCAGTCTGTCCAGCCGACACCCGTGGCGCCACCTAGCCAAGACATCCGCGCCGACGTTAACCCGCCACGACGCAGCACTTGTCAGCGCCTAAAACCGGAACGACTGTCTGTCAACTGGTCAGAGCCGGTGTACCGTTATGTGTAGTTATTTTTATGTTACTGCGATCATGTGTGTGAACCAAAAGTGTTTTGCGCTATGTTTTCAGATGCATACGTGTGGCGAGTGTTGTCTCTTGTTACCCCACGTTGCGCCTTGAAGGGGGATGTTGTGTTATTCCCTACGGGGAAAATCCCCCCCCCCCTGAGTTGGCCGCCCGGCCGCTGTATGGCAGCGCCATACAGCGGCCGATGTTGGCAATACATCAGTTACCAACGCGACCCCTGCGTGTACGGAGCTCTCGTAGCGCCCCGCGGACCGGAACGGACCTCGAGAGAGAACAGAACATAACAGCCGGAAGCCGTGCGTCAAACGCTCAAAACTGGATCCAGAGCCGAGGAGCTGGATTTGGACAGCGTGCTGACTAGGGCCCGCGCGCTCCTCAGTGATGAACGTGTCACCGCGTCGGCTGCGGCGGTGCGGCGGGACCAGTCGTCATCGCCGTCGCAGCAACCGCGGGCGCCGTGGGATCGGGAGACGCGGCGTCTGCGACGCCCCTCACGAGGAGGGGCGCAGTGCGATGTGGAAGATTATACGGCCGGCCGTTGGGAGCGAGAGGGCCGATCGCAAACTGCCTGACGCTGCGCCTGACCAGCTGAACCATTTTGTCAACGTGGGCCTACGCGTAGCCAGTGAGGTGCGGGACTTGGGGGAGACCCCATACCTGCCCTGCAGACTGCCGCGTGTTGGTGCCTGTGCGCTTACGCTGTCGCCCCTGACGCTGTCTGAGCTGCGGGCGGTAGTACTTGGTATGAGCGGGTCAGCCGCCCACGGTGAGGACGGCGTCTGTATCCGCAGGGTCCGCATGTCTTTTGACGCGATTGGCATGGTGCCCCTGCATTTGGTCCATTCCAGCATCTCTCTCTCTCTCTCTCTCTCGGATGTTCCTCAATCCTGGAAACACTCCCTTGTTTACCCAATCCATAAAGTCGGTGATCCTTCTAATCCATCCAACTTCCGGCCAATTTCTATTGTTCCAGTCATCTCCAAAATTGTAGAGCGGGCCGTCCATCAACAGCTCTACAATTACCTTTCCCAAAACCACCTCCTTTCCTCAACTCAGCTCGGTTTTCGTTCTCGTCACTCGACGGAAACCGCCCCGATATCCATATCCTATTTTTTTGTTTGGGGGGGGGGGGTGGGGGGTGGGGGGAGTGGTTCTCGCCCACCCCGTAATCCAGCCTATAGCTATATGCCGCCGCGGGTGGGGGAGGAGAATCACTCCCCTCCGGGGCGGGGAACCGAATGCCATATCCGATCATATCTTTTCAGCTAACGATCGTGGAGAGCTGTCCCTCCTCTGCCTGCTGGATTCGAGCAAGTGTTTTGATGTGATAGACCATGCTAAATTATTGACAAAATTGCAGCTTTACGGAATTGATATCACTTGGTTTTCTGCTTACCTTGGGAATCACACTCATAGCTTGAGCTTCACTGACGCTCTGGGCAACACAAAAATTTCAGCAGGGCTTCCGAACAGCATCGGGGTTTGCCAGGGTTCTTCCATCGGCCCTTTACTCTACTGCGTCTTCGCCAACGACCTCAGCTTGTTCGCCGAGGACGCAGTAGTAGTACAATATGCCGATGATACCCACATTTTAATCAGTGGCAAGATGTCAAAGCTCAATAACGTAGTGAGTAGGATGGAACGTGCGCTTGCTTCTCTAGACATCTGTTTTCGTGGAAACGGTTTAAAAGTCAACACTGAGAAAACTCAACTGATGCTGTTGGGAAGCGCTCAAAATTTGCGCAATGCCCCGAACTTCACGGTAAAGTTTCGCGATCACACTCTCGTACCTATTTCGGAAGCTAAGATTATCGGCATCACATTCGATCGCATACAGGCGATTCGAGGCATACGCCGTGGCAAATAGGATACAACGCCCGAGGGAGGTGTGACGATAGCAGCATGGTGGAAACTGACAGTGGGGAATAATGGACAAGATTGTGAGGAGGCCTAGACAATACGTAGCCGCGCCCCTGTGCGCAATACGCCTGCCGACACGGTCTGCTGCACTGACGAGTGATGGGGGGAAAGGGGGTCCCAGTCAATGGGAATTCAACTAAGAGGAGATCATTTTAACAAGAGATAGCAAAGTTCTCAGATGTATAGACCGGTTTCGGTGGGAATATTTTGTTCGGAAGGAGAAAGTTGTGTTTCCAGGATAATGGGAGATAAGAGATGAGATGATGATGAGATTTGTTTTTGCAAGAGGGTCCATTCTACGATGCCAGGAAGTGAGCTGGATCGCGCGCTGTAAGTCGCGAAATACTGGCGGGAGCTCGGAAGAGTCCGGTAATTCCAGGTTCTGGGAAACCAGGAGGGCCAGAATGGCCATCCACCTCAGATAAATGCCGTAGGAGGAGTGAGGGTGCTGAGGTGGCGACGTGTGCGGGCCGGAATGGCCATCCGCCTCAGATAAATGCCGTAGGATGAGTCAGGGTGCTGAGGTGGCGACGTGTGCGGTCCAGAATGGCCATCCGCCTCAGATAAATGCCGTAGGACGAGTCAGGGTGCTGAGGTGGCGACGTGTGCGGGCTGGATTGGCCATCCGCCTCAGATTAATGCCGCAGGAGGAGTCAGGGTGCTGAGGTGGCGGGGATTGGCGATTGGAGCACCACGGAAACCGCAGTAAGTCATGGATCCCAGCATCATTGTGCGGCAGGAATGGACCCAGACAGAAAAGCATGTGTGGGGTTATTAATATTTGAATTTGGTGGATTTAATGGAGGTGGATTTGGTGGAGTAGAAAGTTATCCATAGCGAAGAGTTGAGTAAATCGGAGACGAAATTCGCTCAATTAACCAGCTTTTACCCTGATGCGTTCTTGGTGTAACACTACGCACCACTACAGGGGATAGGAAAAGAGGGAGGGGTCAGGAAGACCAACCTGACAGTTTACTACAAAGTATGAAAGAGATTGATGACTGAGTGAATGTCTGGGGAGAGTCTGAGTGCGAGGATGTATGCATGTGTTAGTTCCAGTAAAAGTTGGTACTCAGCGTAGCGTTGCACTGGACATGCAGAACAGGCATGGAACCGCTAACAGAACTCACGGTGTGATAGTTTGGGAGACAAACCGTTTGTGAAATTATGTAAGGAGGAGCCAGAGGCCATTGATACCGGCTCCCGAACAAGGAACCCAGACCATATTCCACCGGACCAATTCCCTATTAACTAGCCAAATTTCACCACCCCCACCCTAACCGTGCAGCGACCTATGTGTTCGCCGATGATTGACCTGCCTCCAAAATAAAAATGTATGCACGGGTCTAGTTCGATTCTGCATTTGCAACCAAAAAATAGTAATATCTCGAAAACACATCTGAATAAGGCCATTGGTACCGGCTCCCGAACAAGGAACTCAGACCATATTCCACTGGACCATATAGCATTCTGAAAATGCCATATTCCGATTCCTGTTCTCAAGAAAACCCCGTGAGCAAAATTTCAAAAATGTTGCAAATTGTTGCAAATTTTTGCAAGCAACTGTAATTGTTGCAGATTAACCCTATTCCCTGGGGGGCAGATTCTGCCCCTCCCGGTGGTTTTTCACTTGCCGCTTCTAAACCGTTAGACCTAGCGTCCTGAAACGTTGTGACTTTTCCCAAAATTGAATGGCGCGTGTAGTGTCAAAAAAAATCGGTCCAGCAGAGGCGGTTCCAGACACCTGTTTTTGGGAGGTTGTTGCGAATGCGGTTTTGCGTCGCATACTTACTTCGTGGTTTGCAGTGCAATAAATGCGTCAGAAACAATTTCAATGCAATATGCATCATAGATACTGGGATTGTACATATTTCTGGGGCAAAGGTGCACTCAGGATACAAAATGGAAGGCGATACCCACCCTCAAATTAGGTCCAACTTCAAATTAGTAAGATGATAAAAGCGTTATGCGCATGGTGCCTCCCCCCCCCATGTTTTCCCTAGATCCACCTATGCGCAATATATACAATTTAACCAATTACAGCATATAATGCCCACATGTGACGTTCATGTCGTCCCAAACAATCACGAACAGCACATATTTTTTTCCAAAAAATCCCCCATTTTACATTCCCTGAATACGCTTATGATTTTTCTTCTTCTTTTGATGTATTAAATACCAGTACATTTGAAGCTCAAAAATGTTTGGAGCATGACAATCGGTCGTGCCGCATGGCCGCAATGACCTTTAAAAAATCTAACTTTTGACCCATGTCCCCCTATTTTTCAAAAACAAATTGGGGTCCAAAAAGAGAGATCTTGTCATGACGAATCAAATGTCGTTTTCCCCATTGAAATCGACCGAGCGGTTCTCGAGATCTCTTGGGGGGCGGGCAGGATCTGCCCCCCCCCCGCAGGTTAACGTAATGCTGGCCGCCCGCAGGGAAGCCAGCATTACCAGAAAGAAAGAAAGTCAGCATTACCAGAAAAGAAAAAGAGTTTTCAAAAATTTAGAAAAATGTTGCAAATGTTGAGAGAAAAAAACACAAAAAAAACACGTAGATGAAGCGAAACTCCGTTACACGTGCAAGAAACGCCACCCTGTAATGAGCGAGCTGAGGAAGATGACTATCTGCCACCGTTTGTTGATGCGCCGATACCGCAGGCTGATGTGCCGGCGCAGTGTACCGTAGAAGTCACGTGTTCGTCTAAGGTTCGGGGATCGCGGGCTGAGATCGCAGTGTCGCGGTCTGCAGAGGCTGTTCAGTCATCTGCTGAAGGAACTGTAGCACCGGCTCCTGTTCTTAGGCGTAGCCAGCGCGTCCGCAGCCCACCTAAGCGATGGTGCTGTGATCATGATGATCAGGGAGGGGTGCAGTTATTAGTTTGTCATGTTGTACTGCGCCTCCGGACTGGCCGTGCCCGGGTGCGCCCGTGACCGGGACCGGGTCAGCTGACGCGGCTCGGCCCGGCGTGGCCCCCGGCACCGCCGCCGGCGCGGCCGGTCAGTTGGCTCCGGGTAGGAACCAGTGTTCGTCACGGGCCCCACCAACCTCCAGCCCGGCCCGGACCAGGCCCATGAACATCAAGCCCAGCCCCGGACCAGGTCCGGTCAAATTGATAATATTGAGGCTCATGCCCAGTCCGGCCCGTTCAGATTAAGCATATACATATTTTCACAAAATTTGCAATCACTATCCTAGCATATTTACCTGTATACTATAAATGTGAAACAATGAACCAACTATGCTAACCAAAAATAAACAAAAAAGCCACAGCTACAGCAACAGTGTGTTGCTGCGGAAGTGAACTGCTGGTTGAAATATATTTCAGCTCTGACCTGAACTTAAACATTGTCAGCCCAGGCCCGTCCAGAGCCTGGTGATTTCCTTAAAGTTGAGGCCCAGCCCAGACCCAGCGCTGGACGCCAGCCCAGGCCCAGCCCAGGCCCAGCCCAGGCCCAGCCCAGGCCCAGCCCAGGCCCAGCCCAGGCCCAGCCCAGGCCCAGCCCAGGCCCAGCCCAGGCCCAGCCCAGGCCCAGCCCAGGCCCAGCCCAGGCCCAGCCCAGGCCCAGCCCAGGCCCAGCCCAGGCCCAGCCCAGGCCCAGCCCAGGCCCAGCCCAGGCCCAGCCCAGGCCCAGCCCAGGCCCAGCCCAGGCCCAGCCCAGGCCCAGCCCAGGCCCAGCCCAGGCCCAGCCCAGGCCCAGCCCAGGCCCAGCCCAGGCCCAGCCCAGGCCCAGCCCAGGCCCAGCCCAGGCCCAGCCCAGGCCCAGCCCAGGCCCAGCCCAGGCCCAGCCCAGGCCCAGCCCAGGCCCAGGCCCAGCCCAGGCCCAGCCCAGGCCCAGCCCAGGCCCAGCCCAGGCCCAGCCCAGGCCCAGCCCAGGCCCAGCCCAGGCCCAGCCCAGGCCCAGCCCAGGCCCAGCCCAGGCCCAGCCCAGGCCCAGCCCAGGCCCAGCCCAGGCCCAGCCCAGACCCGGCCCATGGCCCATAGGGCCAGCTCAGCCCGTGACGAACTCTGGCCGGGAGCTGCAACAGGTCAGGTCAGGCGGGAGGGAGCTCGCTGTAGTCGCGCCCAGCCCGTGACGAACTCTGGTAGGAACAGCGGAGGGGAGCTCTGTGCGCGGCGCTAAGGCGCCGAGACCTTTTGGTAGTGCGACTGTGAATACAACACATGTTTACAACGTGCCCATTCTGCAGGAAATGTGACAAACATACCCCCATGCCAGATAATACCATTGTTCAGGCATAGGCTAATCAATTCCGGTACTTTGTAACTGTTGCGGTTGGTCCGCCTTTTTGTATTAAATACATAATTATTGGTCATACAATCTTATATTATCGTTACAAATGTCGGAAAACGCCAACTCCCTTGATCATTTGTGGTTATTGAATGCACAACGCACAATTTTGAAACAAACGTACCCCCGGCCCCGTTCTATATAGACAAATGTGCCGGGACTCTAATGCTAACATTCATCTTCCTGTAGCGTTGCATGGTTGTCCGCAAAATTGCATTGCATTTACAAATGATTGCTGGCAACGGCAAATGATTGGCAAATGCTTTCCATTTAGAGGTCACACATCAGATCGGGCCAACTTTTGTATAGTCTGGTGTGTTACTCTAGCCATTCTTGATGTTTCAGGCAAATATTTTGCGCAGGGGCCCTTGCAAGGTCACATGAGGTCATCCGAGGTCACCAACACTTCTTTGTCAATAACTCTCGACAGAAATAAGATAGATAAGTGAAACCGGCACCAATGTGTTTGTCTCATCGAGGCACGTCTTTCAACCTGCAAAATGACCTACTTGGGTCACCACTTGACCTTGACCTGATGTCAAATTTTTAAGTTGACCTACCCTGGTAAACTCGAATATGATTTAAAGCGCCTTGACGATACAAACATGATGGCGTCAAAATTATTGCCTTATCTTTGTTAGGTAAAACGTTATTTATGAAGAAAAAAAACAGTTACACCAAAAATAGCCTTTTTGACCTTTTCTAAAACCTGACCTGAGCTAAAATGTGAGGACATTTTAGCGATTGCATTGTTCAAGAGCTTTCTATTGCTTTTTTCGTTTGTTCCTGGATGTCATAGTTCGCGAGATATTTGGGGGTTTTCGAAGCGAAGTCCTAAAACTGAAAAACCTGTCCTTTGATGACCTCTGGTGACCTCAATATTGACCTAAGCCAAAACATGACTTAAAATAGTTTCAAAATTATTTTTTTACGAGCTTTCGAACGGTAGACAGAAAGGTAAAGGAAAGGTAAAGGTAGGTAGGTAATCGCGCCAACAGTTCTATCAGACGAAAACGTACACATTTATATAATATTCCACTGATGATCGCCCAGAAATCCAAATGATTTGTATAATAATGTACGTACTTTTTGCCAGTCCTATATTAAACTTTCATAGATAATATGCGCAAGGTATTGAATAATTAATATTTTTGTACCATAAGGTAATTCATTTTCCGTGGACATCCGCTAATAACCCAGAAAAACGATGAGTTCATGCCATCAGGCACCTCCAGGCCATCGTTCCCCGACGGCCTGCTCGAGCCATTCGACTAAGTTAGTCGACCCGTCGAACTCAGGATTGATCGGGCGTCGAAGGCTGGTATAACTTCCGTCATCGACTGTCGTCCCTCTGCCTCTCGACTGTCGGCGCCGCCTCCCACATCTGCCGCTCCACCCTCGCTCGCCATCTCCATGTTCCCGGCCGGCATCTCAGCACACTGGGCCGAAATAGCTTGTAGTTTGCAATAAAACACCCTTTCTCCACTCCGTCACTCTATTCACCGTCACCGTCACCGTCACCGTCACCCTCACCTCACCCCTCATCCTGACAACCAACTGACGCCGACTCATACGGCTACATCTGACCACCCCTCCGCGACCAATGGTCCGACCCTTGGCCGCCCGATATCCGACGCCGAAACGCCGAGTCCACCGCTGGGTCCGGCACCGGCCGCCTGCACACATTCAACTCTCAGTCGACCATACACGCATGACTCACACGACATTCAAACCACCACACACCTCACCGTTCTGCCGTGAGGAGCGCTCAGACCTCACCGTTCTACCGTGAGTAGCGGTCAGACCTCACCGTTCCTCTCCACCGTGTACCGCAGCTCCCTGATGACGTCATACGGGTCGGTCGAGATGCTGCTGAGGGCAAACAGCTCCAGCGAGGAGACGTCCGCGCGGACTGTCGTGCAGTCGCCGCGGGAGACGATGCGCGCCAGCGCCGGCAGCCGGCCAGCCGGCTCCCCGAGCGCGGGCAGCGCCAGGCCGCTGCTGTGGCAGTGAAGACCGAGCCGCCGCTCCAGCGTGGCCACCGCCAGCGCGTACAGCCGACGGAAGTCGGGTCCCGGATCGGCCGAGACCACCCATATCTCCGTGTCGAGCAGCGGGTCCAGCGCGGCGAACGCCACGGCCGCGCCCAGCCGCACCGTCAGCCCCAGCGCCGCGTGCGCGCGCGCCAGCGCCGAGAAGTAGTTGTCCCGCGGGCGGAGCTGGGTGTAGAGCAGCGCGGCGCGCCGCTGGCGCTCCCAGGCGGCGACGTAGTGGCCCGGAGAGAGCATGATGTGCACGTGCGGGTGCACCTGACTGGCGCCCGCTTGAAGGCCTATGTCCCAGACCAGCGACGGGAAGCGGAGCTCCGGCCGGCGCGTCTGCTGGTCCCGGCTCCAGCGCTCGGCCAGCGCCAGCATGTCAGCCCTGGCCGCGTCGCTCAGCTCCAGAGGACTGTGCTCGCGAGATAGCACCAGCGCGTGGCTGCCGTCCATCTTGAACGTGTTGCCGACGACCGCGGAGAGCTCGGACTCGAAGCGAGCGGGCGGCTCGCCGACCAGCGCCGTCATCTCTCGGTACCGGCAGAAGTCGCAGTTGGCGCGCGTCTCCTCTGCCAGCGCGCGCATCTGTTCCCGCGGCGAGGGCCCGGCGGAGCGCGGCTGCGGCCGCCGCGCGCGGGCCGGGTTGAAGGCCATCTCGTGCAACCGGAGGTTGTTGGTGACGTGTAGGATGCGCTGCCGCTGAACTGTAGCCAGCAGGCGCTCCGAGCCGCCCATCCAGGACAGCACCTTGACCAGCAACGGCGCCGGCATCGTCACGTTGGCCTCGCGGTACTCCACGGTGAACAGGTGGTCGATGATGGCGGCTATGGCGTGGCACTCGGGGTGCGCGGCGGCGCGCAGCAGCGTGAGGTGCCGGCCGAGCTCCGCCAGCTCTGGCCGCAGTCGGCCGCCCAGGCAGGTAGCATTGTACCAGGCATCCGGACGGCCTGGTGGAGAGTACCCAGGCCACACAGGGTACTGGAAGGGCGCCAGTGCTGCCGGGGCCGCCTGGTCAGCCGATGTCGACTGGTGCACAGCCAGCATGGTCAGTGTTGCAACCAGAACAGCCAGTAGTGTGGTGGCGGAAGCCTGCCAGCAGCGCGACCGGTTTCGTTGGAGCCACATCTGCCTGTGAACAAACACGACCCAGGTACAGGTCAGAAGACACATGCTACACTGAACAGTGAATACACACCACTGCATGGATTCATGCACAGAACATTAGAGAACTGGCTGTATGGGATGTCAGGCGAGGTCAACAGAAAACTAACATTATGACAGGTATAGGCAAAATAAAATACTGAATACAATTTATTTTGCCTCTGTTACTATAACCCGCGCACTGCAGGGGGGGTTGATTTCCGCTCCCCCTCAGGTTTTTCTCAGATAGCGAAACACGGCGGCGCTGTGCGCCACCGGGTTTTGGCACACCTGCTAGGACATCAATTGCACACACTTTGAAGAGAAAAAATTGACCTCGGGTCATCTCAGGTCAGGTCACCAGACCAGGTCAAGTGACCCCACCTCCAAAAACGTTTGCAGTTGTGCCAAAGCCAGAATTTCTCACCGATCAGTTTGAAACTCACAGGGTGTCATGAGGGCATAAGTACTTACAATTCATGTATCACGGAATTTTTATATCGGTGACCTAAGATCAGGCCAATTTCGTTGCCTCCCATAATAAGTCAATAGGGAAATATTTAAATGCTTCCTATTTCAAGGATATGCATGATATTAGTCCAATTACTTCTGAATCATGCTACTATATAATTTTCTTGATGATCCAAGTGTAAGTTTTGTTCAGTCACCCCTATGGGGTCATTTGAGGTCATTCGAGTTCACCATCACTTGTTTGTAAATAACTCGCGACATAATGAAGATAGAGAAGTAAAACTGACCGAAATGTGTTTGTCTCGTCGATACACGTCTGCCTATATGAAACATGACCTACTTGGGTCTTGACCTCAGGTCAAGGTCGCGTGACTTGTGGTCACATTTTTAAGTTGACCTAAAAAGATGACCATGTATATCATTCAAAGTTCCTTCACGATACAAACACAATGGCGTAAACAGTTTTTCGTTATCTTTATTAGCGTAAAAGTTATTAGCGAAAAACGGTTTTGCAAGAAAGCAGCATTTCCCCCCCCCCCTTTTTTTGACCTCTGGACTCTAGAGTCTCAAATATTG